>VXBI01010786.1:203745-223421 GCA_013397375.1 Toxostoma redivivum
AGAGCGTACCGCCCCTGGCAGCACCGGACGGAGCCCCCGAGCAGGGGGTGGAGGGGGAGTGTGCGCACCCGCTCTGGCCCGAGCAGCAGCCAATGGGCTCCGGGAACCGTGGCATTTGCCCCGCCCCCTGACGTCAGCGGAACAAAGAGACGGGAAGGCCGGGGAGCGACACAGGCGCAGTTGGCTCCGCCCTGGGCGAGGGGGCGGGGTTAAGGCCGTGGTGCCCTCAGTGGGGCGGGGCTGAGGGCGGGGCGAGCGCGGTGCTCTGACGTCACATAGATGGGCGTGGCCCCGGGGCACGCGGGTAGGGTGGTGCTGCGGGATGGGCCCTGGCTGGGGGCGTGGGAAACTGGAGAGGTCCGGGAATGCACGGGAAATTCCAGCTGAACTTGGGAAGCAGTTTGACTGTGCAGGTGGCCGTGCACTGGAACAGATTGTCCGGAGAGGCTGAGGAGTCTCCCTCGCTGGAGATACTCAAGAACCGTCTGGTCGCAATCCCGTGCCGTGCTCTAGAATTATCCTGCCGGAGCAGGGAGGCTGGAGCAGAGGACCCGCTGTGATCCCTTCCATCGTGAGCCACTCTGTGATTTTGTGCGTGAAACACTTGGCAGAAGGGAGGAGCGTTCAGGCATCTGACAAGAGCGATTGAAAGAGCGAGTTTCTGGGCTCTTTGCACTGCGAAAAGGCAAAATCAGGCCAATTAATTTTTAACAACATAAATCACTTCAGTAAAAACTACGGAAGAAAGCTGGTGAAGTTGCTGAAGTGTCTGAAGCACAAGTCCTACGAGGAGTGGCTGAGGGAGCTGGGGATGTGTAGCCTGGAGAAGAGGAGGCTCCTTGGCGCTCCCTGCAACTCTCTGAAAGGATCCTGTAGCCACGTAGCGTTTGGCATCTTCTGTCCGGCAACCGGCCGGATTAGAGAACATGGCCTCAAACTGTGCCAAATGGGCCTTAGGTTGAACATTAGCAGGAATTTCTTTGTACAAATAGCAATTTAACAGTGGAATGGGCTGCCCAGGGAGGTAGTGGAGTCACTGTCCCTGGAGGTGTTCAAGAAAAGACTGGACATGAGCAATTAGTGCTGTGGTACAGCTGGCAAAGTATTCAGTCGAAGGTTGGACTCAATGATCTCAGAGGTCTTTTCCAGCCTAAGCGATCCCGTGATTCTGTGAAATGCACAGATTGACAATTGGAGACAGCTCTAAGTACACAAATATAAAGCCCTTTACAGCAAGAAGGTGAGGTACTCTCTTATAACAATTCTTTCAACCATTTTTTAGGTATTAGTTTTTACAGATTAATTCCTTACTTGCCTGTGTTGATTTTCAGCCTTTCTGAAAGGATGGGTTCACAAGAGCTGCTTAAAACCATGGTGTGCAGTAGCTTTGGAGTGTTGGCCCTTATGCCACTGGCTGTTTAATTCACAATGTTTAATTTTGCATTCCTAAATTAAAATTAGCTTTACAAGCATCACTTGGTCTTATGTTACAACAAGAAATTGCTGCAGAACAGTGTTGAATCACAAATAATCATTTAGGTTGAAAAGGACCTCCGAGATCAAGTCCAGCCTCTGACTGATAACCTTGTCAACTAGATCATGGCACCAAGTGCCACATCCAGTCTTTCCTTTAAACACCTCCAGTGACAGTGACTCTACCGCCTTCTTGTGAGCAGTCCATTTCAGTGTTTGATCAACCTTTCTGTGAAGAAATTGCTCTTAATGTCTAACCTGAACTTCCCCTGGAACAGCTTGAGGCTATGTCCTCTCATCCTGTTGCTGGTTGCCAGGAGAAGAAGTTGACCTCCACCTGGCTACAGTCTTCTTTCAGGGAGTTGTAGAGAGCAGTAAGATCCTCCCTGAGCCTCCTTTTCTCCAGGCTAAACACCCCTAGCTCCTTCAGCTGCTCCTCACAAGACTTGTGCTCCAGACCCTTCCCCAGCTCCAATACCCTTCTCTGGACACACTCCAGCACCTCAATGTCCTTCTTGTAGTGAGGGCCCCAAAACTGAACACAGGATTCAAGATGTGGTCTTACAAGTACAGGGAGAGAATCACTTCCCTGTTCCTGCTGGTTCACACTATTTCTGATACAGGCCAGGGTGCCTATTGGTTCAGTCTGTGAGACAGTGAGCAGCTGAAGTGATGTGCTTCACTTTTGTGGAGCTACCTTGTTTCACTCCTACTAGTAGTATGCATCCATGTACATATGGATAGTTAGGGTAGGCAGCTGCCTTTAAAGGAGTGACATCCAGGTTTGTGTTGCAAGATGTGAACATCAAATTTTCTCATTCTCAGGCTCTCTTGATGGCAGGAGTGAGGGCAGCCAGAGGACAACTTCCATCACATTTACTGAGGTGAGAGGGACATGCTGTCAGTCTGTGACAACGTAGAGTCCCCCTACATGGGACCTCAAAGGTGTCACTCCTCATGTGAGTGTCCTGCACCTGCTGTTGACGACCTGATGCTGTGAGAAAGTCCTTCAAGTGACTGCTGCTCACTCTCGTCCACTTGACTTCACCAGCAATGGGAAACGGGAAAGAAAATCATACACTTCCAGAACTCTTGTAGAAATAGCAGACAACAATTCATGCCTCGGTGAGATCTGTTCCCAGTCTCATTTACAAAGCTGTTCCAGGGCCATTAATCTCTTAATGAGTCTTGCCCTTTAGTTAGCTCTTCTATAGTGTCCATGTCTTCTATTAACCACTCCTCTCCTGGGTTGGGATTTTTTCTTTCTTTGGTAATGATGATGGTCTTTAAAGACTTATATTATAAAGCATTTGTGAAACTGAACTTTATTTTCTCATTTGTATGTCATGAAAACTAGTAAGCAAGAGAGGAGCATTTCTGCTTTCAGAAGAGGGGGAAAACACAACAGTCCCAAGAGGGTGCCTGCTCTACGTGAAAATATCTGTCTGAGCCTCTCTTTTTCTCTCACCTTCCTTTGGTAAGAAGTATCTTTCCTAGTTCCTAGGACAAACAACCTTGTCATGATCCTCGGGCCGAGGGAAGGAGGAGATAACTCCAAACAGGGTGACAGTCACGCTCTGGCCTTTCTCAAGTAGCCATTGTCTTGGCACTGCTCAAACCCCTCCTGGCTTAAAGCTGAGAAGTCACTTCCCAGCTCTCCCTGCCCAATTATTGGGTTAAGACTCAGTACCCTTTAGGACTATTCAACACAAGGAGGGGAAAGTGACTAAGATTTGAAAATACCCTTGGGTAGAGGTGCAGTGAAACAACACTAGAGGTCCTTTAACAGGTAATGATTTTATTTGAAGAAAAACTCACATTTGTTAATGCAAAGATGAAGGTTAGCAAAAGGCTATATTGGTAAACCTTGCAATATTGTATGAGAAAGAGGAGGGTGGGGAAAAAAGAGAGAGAAAAGTAAAAATAAGGGGGAAGAGAGAGAGGTCATCTGTCCTGCATCCAGCGTAGAGCAAGCTAATGGAGATCTTTGGAGTGTCAGGAGCACTAGTTCTGAAGTTCTTGAGTATACAGACACAGTCAGAGGCACAAATCTTACCAAAGAGCTGTCCCTGCTTTGGGGAAGAAAGAGGAGCAGGCTTGTTGATTTGTCTGTAAGGTGGTTGTTCTCAGCCTCTCTCATGAAGGATTCCAAACACCAGTTTTTACTTTTGAAGTGGAGGTGAGACTATGCTACCATCATAAATGGGGGCAGGGCAGCCAATTTATATGTAAAAGTAACAATTTATACATAGAGGAACAAAGAGAGGGGTTACAAAGACTGTGTGCCTAGTGAAAGGGCAGAGCAGAGCCATGACACCTTAGCATCACTCCCTCTTCTCCCTGACTGCAGGGATAAGGATCATCTCTCCCTCAGCACAGCATTTCCACATCTCATGGAAATCTCTTAGCTACATACCTCATGGCATATCCCACAGAACACTTGACTGTTATCTTGCCTGTTGTGGCTCCACAGGAGTGTTTGAGGCCTTTCCTGGAAGGATGCAAAGGGGTCTCCACCCACTGTGTCCATCTTCTGTCCTCTTAAGTTTTGCTTTTCTGTCTAGCCACTTACAAACCTATCTTTTGAAATAAGGGTTGAGGGCAGGTGGAAAAATTCCTGTTTCTATTCAGCAGCTAATGACTAAGGATCCCAGTGATTAGCACCCAGTAATTTTTCTGCTGTTCTAAAGAACTTCAGTGCATGAAAGAACATAATTGCCATTTAATCTAACAAAATAAAAAGGAACAGCATAAAGAGAAGAGAATGTGATATAAAATAAGACCATGTGATTTTTTTTTGACCACACTTGAGAACATAGCCTCCCTTGCCTATGAATAAAAATCCCCCTATGCTTTCAGTAATAACACTTAAAGCCCAGAAAGAGTAAGCAAATAAAATCAGGAGGCATGCTACTTTGCAAAGGGTTTCTTTTTTGAGGAAGGATGGAGGAAACAGCATATTAGTTGTGGTATTTTAAAGTCCTTCTTTAGTTGCAAAGGCAAGCAGAAATCTTCTAAAGAAAATCAAAATTGTATTTGTCTCCAAATTGGTTCTGGCAGGAAATGTGAATGTTTGTAGCAAATGAATAAAACTGAGGGCAGATAGACTCTATTCCCTGCACTACAATGAATGTATGTTATGCTGTGCCTCAGCAAACTCATGTGTTACCTGGGTAGTAAACTAGCGGGAAAAATCCATTCAGCTCCTTTGATAAAAATCACCATGTGACAGAAATGGAAAGATGGACTCCAGTGGAGGCATAATATCATTCCAGTCTATTCCAGATTACGAAAATCATGAGCAGTACTCTGTGCCCTGGTAGGAAATTATTTTCATAGGTTAAGCTCTATCCAACTTCCATACTTGGTATATGTAATAGAAAATAATTCAACTATCATAGTGGGACTTTGTGTTATCATATAATTGCTACCATCCACAGTGCATAATGCTGCTTTGGGCAAAAGAGTAGAGGATTTAAATATTTTTTGGAGAGCTACAAAGAGCAGAGGGTTATTTTGTGCCAGAAGCAATCATGTAAGCCAGTAAGCTAAGAACCCAGCATGTGAAAAACCATGGAGCTATGAGGCAAGCCTCCCCATTTTCACTTCTTCAGGGCTTCCACTTTTTTCTGTTTCCTCAAAACAGAGGAGTTCAACATATCATTCGTGCCTCTCAGCATAGCATCTCCTGGGGGAATCTACAAAGAATACCTGCACCCCACAGAATAACACACTGCAGGCCATCTGTCTCAGCTCACGTGTTTGCACAGCTCTTGTACACCCTTGTCCATCTGCCACTCAGCTGAGCTACGTGCTGGTTTTGTGAAAACCAGGTGATACACCTGACCTCAGGACTGACAGCAGCAGCTGATCTGTCACTGGTGGGAGTTAAGCCCATCTCCCTTTTTCCAAGAGGAAAAGGACAGTTAAAAAGACTATCTAAATATAGAACAGGAAAAAATAATAACCATGTCATTGCATCTAGGACATCATCTAGTGTTACAATGTAGGATTTGGAATCCAGTCCTTGGAGTTATTTAAATATATACCTAAATAAAATGTTTTCATTTCTTTAATATTCCTTTTATAAGCCTGTTTTTAATGTAACAAAAATGCATAAAGGAAAAGTTTGCAGTTCCTGAGAAAAAACAAACCTTCTGATTAAAATGGAATTAAATAAATAAAATGCTTATAATAAAATCTGTAAAAGCATTTAGAAATTTAGCCTCAAAATACAGATATTTGTAACATGATACAGGGCACAGTGATTTGAAAGAGAGCTGAAGGATTCTCTCAACAAAGAGCTATTTCAGACATTATCTATTAGAGATATATTTCTTGGCAGTGAAAAATGCTGATTTTCACACTCTGGCAAGAGAAGATTTTAATTCATAACTTGCTCTGTAATATAATAAGCAAACAAAAACTGCTTGCAAAATTCTTACCTGTGTTTTATACTGTGGCAAAAAGGCAAATCAAATCAAATTTGAAACAGAAATGTGCAGTCTTCTGGAACTATTTTGTTTTGGCTTCTTTCCTCGTAAAGAAGTGATAAGCAGTCTTGGTAGTTTATGTCAAAGAAAATATGAACTTTATCAGGGTTGTTATTTCTTTGCTTTATCAACTTAGAAATATAGAAAGATCTGCAGTTCTCAAGCCTAAAATCAATGTATTTATTTAACACCAATGAAAATCTGCCTCCACAGATGTTTTCTTTGACTTTAACAAGGTTTGATGTTAAAACAAGTACATAAAGATTGATGTAGCTTCATTGTAGAGGGTCAATAATAATTCTCTTCAGGGGAGTATTATATTAAATTATCTGTCCAAAATTCACCTTAGAGCCCGCATGGGTGACTACCTGAGTCAGAAAAAGCAGCAGGTTTCAGAGGGGGCAGGCTGTGCCCAGCCCAGCTTTTGCTCTGGCTCTGGGCTGCAGGAGCAGGCAATGCTGGCTCACGGACTGCACAGGGCATGGAAGAGAAGAGGAGCTGCCCCAAAGCTGCCAGCAAACTGCCCGGTGCTTCAGGGGAGCTGTGCCTTACCTGGATGTTGTTAGTGCCAGGCAGCATGGCTGGTGAGAGACAGAGGGATATTTCTCTCTGCAGTATCCGAGGGAGGTGGATGTGACACTGAGCCACAGGGGAATTACAGTGAGATCTCAGCTGGGCAGCAGAACTGGCTGCTTTCTGCTGCTACTGGCACCTGGTCCCTTGTAAGTATTCCCTGAAAGGTGCAGTAAATCTGGAACAGGAGAGGCCCAAATGTGGTGGTACTTGGTTGATGCTGCTGTTCAGGGAGAAATGTTAAGACAGCAGAAGCCTTTAGACCCCCTGTCATGTGGGGCACTGTGGGTCCCTGGAGCAGGTCTGTAGTAGAAAGATGCCTGAATCATCCCTGAGCTATGATTTTGCTTTGGCTTGGGGAATGAAATCACCTGAATTAATGAGAAAGAATGTTTTCCCTGGGTATAAATGTCATTGTATTTCTAAATACGCATACACTTAGGCTTATTAATCAAACTACATTTTTGCCTGTCTTTGGCCTAAAATTTAGAAATGCAATGAGCAGTGAGCAATGAGAAGTTAGTCCGGGGCTCTAAATGTGTGTTTTGGTTTGTTTTCTTACATAGTACCACAGGGACCCCAATCTAATGGGGACTGATGGAATGGCCCACGTAAATGAGCAGCTCTGGGTTGTGGTTTATCACCAGCACAAGGGGTGCAAACAATTTAACTTCTGTACATATTTGCCACTTCAAATTGCAGAAATTTGTAATCAAATTTTAATATTTTTCTTTACTCTCCAGAAACTGTAGATACTTTCTTGTTATTACTCTCTACTTTGCCTTTCTTCATCCAACCAAACCCAGATGTATGGATTTTGTTCTAGCTGTAAAACAATGAAAACTAATTCTATGTCTATTGTGCTCTCACTTGGGTAGATGTATAATCTTTTATGTAGCTCTACAGTTCCAAAGTTTGTGCACAAATGTCAATAATAAACCGTGCTTCAGTCCAATCTCCTTCCTGCTTTCTCTGAGGAGTTTTCTTGTTGACTGGTTTTGTTCCAAGGCATTGTCCTACATGGTGCCCCATCTGTGTACCACAGGACTGTTCATGCCTCCTAGCTGGGCTTGGGAGCATCCACATTCTCTGACTGGGGAAATGAATCAGCAGAAATGACTGTGCATCACTGAGCACAGTCTCAGGGAAAAAAAACCCACCTTGTCACACAATGAAACAGTGAAATATTACATCTCATGACCCTGCTCGAGTAAAAATAAACCTTTTTAATTGAAGAGGTAATTGGAAACTATTGAGAGATGAGAGAACAGGCTTTTATTTGAAAAATGATTGTGAGAGAAAGTAATGGGGTCAGAACAAAATAAATATTTTCCCTTTTTTCCAATAAAGTATTACTTTTCATTAACTATGGTTTGTTTCTCTAGGCAATAGGAACACAATACAAAAATTTTGCAAAAATATTCTCCTGGGATGCTTAAGGACCTGCAGATGTTCCTAGCTGATGAAATCCTGGTCTGCAGCACAGATGGAAAGCGATAAATGATTAAGATGTTATAGGATATAAATAACAATACTACAATGTTGTGTGGAGAGATATCAGCAAAACAAGTAATGCTTATCTGCTGGCTTGGTAAACATCTTGTTTACAGCTGATCAATTTTGCAACTGTTCTGGCTCCTGCTCAAAGCATAAGTTGGTATGTTGGTGCCAGGGCCCCAGGGCCACCACCAGCCTAGACTGACCCTTCCTGGTCATCCCTGCTGGGCTGGGGAGATGGGATGGGCCCTGGCTGCCAGGGTCTGCCCTGACGGACACCTGCTGGGGTCTCCCACTACCACCAGCCCCCCGGGAGCCCTGCAATATCTGATCCACAAGGAGAGCAATGAGAGTGCCAAGGCCAAGGGTGGTTTTTCCTTTCACCCCTGCTTGGAAACCACACTTGTCAGGAAGCTTTCCAGAAAAGAATAACCTGGTGGGAAATATCCACATTATCCAGTTTTAACCCAAGTATTAGAAGTATGGCAGTGCCATGTGCTGCTGCTGGTGGGATCCTAGAAAGGAGAAGAGTCAGGTGAGCTCCCTGCACTTGCTGCTGCCCTGGGGTTGGTTCTGCTCTGGGCACAGATCAGGGCATTGCTGAGGAGTGTGATGTCAGAAGACCTGAAGACACATCTCTGGTACTGCAGAAAGGTTAGGTTACTTGTGGAGAACCAGCCACTCACCATTATTTATGAGTTATCTGTCAAAAGTAACCCTGGATGCCAAGTTTTGTTTTGCTTTGCTACCCTGATAACTCCAGAGGAATTATTGCAGCTACTGGTCTTGTTTCAAAATTTTTGCTCCTTGCTCTCAAGCCAAAAACCCAGCATCATTTGAGAAGGGAAATAGAGGTAGCATCTACACCAAGTAAATCCTTACAGATTTTTTGTTTCAACTTCTTGTGACTTGAAAGCTTGCACTGTTTGGCCTGATTGGACTCAGCCAAAATTTTTCTTTGGTTTCAGTTTGCCTGATGAGAATTTGGTGTGGTTTGACGTTTTGGTGCCACCTTTCCCAGGCAATATGCTCCTTTCACATCTGCTTCTGCGCTGGCAAGGTGGTTTCCTGAGAAGCCAAACTGCTTGTTCCCTATATATATCTTGCATTTCTGAGGAGTTCTGGTGAAGTTAGTGTCATTTAGAGCAAGAAAATTTATATTTTAGTGATCTTTAAGGTACATATAAAGCAGAGTAACATAAGAACAACCTGCTCCCAAGCAGGGAGGTTTATCGTTTGACCTTCCCTATCTCACAGGCCTGTTTATATGCTAAACAAATAGCTTTCTCCTGAATATCTGACTTCCAATACACATTTACCATAATTATTGTAGGTATTGAATGCTTCTGTCCACAGAGTAAGAACTGAATCTAATAAAATTATCCCATAAACTGTGAAATGTTTTTATATTCTTTACCAGCATTGAATGCAGATTGCCTTCAAAGCAAAGGTTTCTGAATACATTCTCTACACTATGAAAGTAAAAATAGCATCCAACTGAATAACATCTTCCTCTCACCCACATTTCATATCTTCAAACAAGATAGTTAAATCAGAAAAAGAGATAAAGCAGTTTAATCTCAGTATTCTAAAAAGTACAATTTACAACTGTGAAATGTTAAGAGACTTTTTTTAAGCTCTTTCACACTCTCACATGTACCCTGCAGCCTCAAGGATCCACTGTGAGCTCTGGTCTTGCAGCATCAGGACTTCTTTTGACACCTAATGGACCAAGATTTTTCTCTTCAGCTGTGAGGATTTTGAACTAGAAAGTATATGCAGAGGTAGAAGGCATAGCTGAGACGCAGGGAAAACAGGTGTGATCCTCACTGCATAGAATAGTACTTCCTCTGAATTTTTACTGGGTAGTTTTTTTTTTTTTACCTTTAATGTAATTTTTTATTTTATTATATTAGAAATGAATGAACAAAATTGAAAATGGACTACATAATCAAAGCTGAAGGCAGTCTTCTCACCACATATCCCCGGATCCCTCTCCTTACCCTCCTCCTCAATTTCTAAAAAGGAAAATGAAGGCACAAACTTAAAAGCTGTGTTAAATGAGAGTGTAGTTACGCATGTGTCCAAATATTCCTTGGGATTAAGTCCTACACGTGTGTTGTCATTCTATTTACATGTAGTCACAAAATGAAAGCGCACAAAGACTTTTCCTGTGGCTTTGGGCTGAAGAATTAAATTTTAGGATGACTTAGAAAATGGATTGAAAATGTACAATTTGAGTGGTGTGTATTACATTGCCTGGTAAAGAAGAAAGAATGAGACACAGATTTGCATCCCCTGTTGGCAGTGGTTGAAATTTAGGGAAAAATAAAAGCTAGCTAAAGAAAAGATAAACTAAGTGCAGGTTCCATTTAGAAATCAGAAACACAATAGGAATTGAGATGCTTATATGCAGCATAAGCAAGTATTAGTTTAATTTAAATAAAGACATGGAAATCAATAGCTGTCTATTACTGTAGTGACAGTAGCTGACAAATTTTGGGTTAATTCTTTGGGGACTTATGGTTTACAGCTAAATAAAAAGTGCAGTGGTGATGAAAAGAGTCTTTTTAGAAGCTGTTGCTAAGAAAAGAGGAAACAAAAACAAGCATATGCTATGAAAACAAGCACATACTATATTTATTGAGAAAACATCCTCTAGAATAAAAATAAAGACTATACAATGAAATTAGTATATGCTTTCACAACAGGCTTGTACAGAAAATTTGAGAACCACAAGGACTCACTGCTTACATAGAATCATCATATGCATGTGGACATTCTTTAAACAATGCAACTAACTGCTATTTAGACATTTTCTCTTTAGTGAGTTCTCTTAATTTACTGAAACAAAGGTTGATTGCCTATGACCTATTATTTACAGAATGGCAATGCAGCTACTCAGCCATGTATTCTTTCTGTCCCTTCATCTGCTCATTCCCAAACAAGTTTCAAGAATCACCTTGTGAGTAACAATCAATAATCTACATGATTTACATACATGAGGGGAATAGGGGTTTTGTGAGGACCCCACTTTCCTACACAAACCTGGAAATCAGGCACAATCAGTATCATCTGCCTGCCTAATGACTGCTCCATCCTCCACCCCTGAAAGTCATCTCTTGTGAGCACTCAGCTGTACCCCCCCAGGACAGAGACACCCCACTCGGCAGCTGGCCCAGAGCTGTGCTGCCTGAGCACCTGGTAGCAGCTGCTCGTTATTTCGTAGAATCATGGTATGGTTTGGGTTAGAAGGGACCTTAAAGACCATCTGGTTCCAAGCCCCATGCCCTAGGCTGGGACATCTTCCATTAGACCAGATTTCTCAAAGCTCCATTCAACTTAAACATTTCCTGGGATGAGGCATCCACAGCTTCTCTGAACAACCTATATCTGTGCCTCACTTGCCTCAGAGTGAAGAATTTTACCTCTCTCCCAGTGTGGGTATTTATGCTGATCTACTTCTTCTAGTTGACTACTGACATTCAAACATTTGAACAAATGTATTTACCTTTGACACCTTTCCAAATTTCAGTGATTTTTTTCCCCAATCGCATACTGAATATTTTTGGTATTTTGTCAGGAAGGGGCTGTGGAGGCAATAGGCACAGTTAACATGATGACTTTATTTCCTTAGACAAGGAAGATAAAAGTGTTCTTTAATTGAGTGAGGCTCTTCTCTTTGAGTTTTCTTCACTGCTCCTAACCTTCCTTTTTGATCGTTTTCAATTCACCCCCATGGGTACAAATAGTAAGTGAGGGGTACAAATAGTAAGTAAGATTTTTTAAAGAAACTAATGGTTTTAGGCACATTCTCAATGTCCAATTCAAAGCATATGAGAGGGTCTGGTATTTCAGAACATTGTAACTTCAATGTTTATAGAAAATCAGAATCTGTTAATTAGAATCATGCCTTGTAAACATGTTTTGCTTAGGTAGAGCAAAAAATTATAATAATGGTTAAGGAGGATAATAGGACAGCAAACATCAAAGTATGATGTTTGGAGCTCTGTGATCTAGTCCATGAACCAAATGTGAGCCATTAATCATAAGTGGACTGGAGATACAATTGAAATATTGCCTACTTTGAGAAAGGATGACAAAAGGCAACTAGCTGATAGAAATTCGAGATAAAAAGCATTTGAATGTACTTACTGAGGACAAGCATTCACAGTCAATACATTCAAGCTGCTGGGTCAGCTGGACTTCAGCCATTTTATCACCCACGGTCATGTTACACTTGATGTTTGTTTTCCTGCCTTAATAAAGGCAATTTTTGTGATAAATCCAATGTTAGGTCAAATAGAGTTGCATTGGTGGACAAGACTGCGAATGTCTGATTCTGGAGGAACTGGGATGCTGGGATTTGAAGCACCCCAAGGACCAACCAGTTACAGCAACTAGCTGAGGAGGCAGGCAACCCAGGGGGGATCAAGGTCTTGACATCCCTGCGGTGGCAGGTGGCCAATGAGACAGTGCAGGCACTTCACCAGAAGGAAGTCACAGAGAAAAAGCAATTAATCTGTCATCAAAGCCACAGCAGCATACTGTCAGGGAAATGAGGGGAAAGAGAGCTACAACAATGATACTAATAGATCCTGAAGAAATGAAATGCTTCCAGAAATGCATTGCTTGGATGGAAAGCCGAATGATAAAATCTGTTATCAAGGCAACTCCTTATGATGACTATAAATAAGAATTTAAGGAAACATGTCATCTGATACTGTTCTTTTTGGTGTTATAGCACAGAAGATGTCAGAAAATGTGTAACCACTTAGTGAGAACTATTTTTTTTATAATGCTGTGTACTGTCCTCTCATTTTGTAGGAACGGTGCTTTTCTGCATCAACTTTTTGAACAAATGTATCAAGTAATTTGCAAATAGTTGCAGGAGCATAGTTTGTACACCTTATATCCTTATTCTATTTCTGGGTTTCAGATTCTTGTTGTGTATGTCTTGCTTTAAGTAATAACTATATATTACAAATAAATACAGTATTACTT
Organism: Toxostoma redivivum; assembly: GCA_013397375.1. Lineage (NCBI taxonomy): Eukaryota > Metazoa > Chordata > Aves > Passeriformes > Mimidae > Toxostoma > Toxostoma redivivum. Next base: position 216,786 of record VXBI01010786.1, read on the forward strand.
GGCATTTTATGAGAAAACTCATGGGTTCAGATGAAGGCAATTTAATAGGGAAAGCAAAAGCCATTCACAGAAGCAAAGCAAAATAAGGAATTCATTCCCTGCTTCCCATGAGCAGATAGGTATCCAGCCATCCCTGGGAATGCAGGGCTCCATCATGTGTAACAGTCACTTGGGAAGAAAAACACTCTTGCTCCAAATGTCCCCTCTTTCCTCCTTCTTCCTCCAGCTCTCTATGCTGAGTGTGATGTTGTACAGTTTGAATTATCCCTGTGCTCAGTTGGGATTGGCTGTCCCAGCTGTGTCCCCTCCAAAACCCTTGTGCACCCCCAGTGTCCTCGCTGGTGGAGCGGGGTGAGAGGCAGAAAATGCCTTGGCTCTGTGTAAGCGCTGCTCAGCAGTAACAAAGACATCTCTGTGTTATCTCTGCATTGTTTCCAGCACAAATCCAAACCACAGCCCTGCACCAGCTACTGCAGTGAAAATTAACTCTATACCAGCCAAAACATCCACAGATTTAAATTATTTATTGAGTAACTACACAATGGTGTGCTATTCCATCACATTACCTACATTTAGAAAAATAATGAAAATAATGATTATGAAACTAGAACAATAGGCTAGGAATTCCCCTAGTTGACATCTCTGAGTTCATTTGTACCGGGCATAGCATAGGAAAAAAATGAATACAGCTGACCAGTCTGCTGGCGGTGATTTCAAGGCATCCTTTCCATCCGTCCTGAATAGAGGAGGTGCAGTGTAGAAAATGAGATCATTTCAGTTAAAGGTCACCACAAAATCCTACTAATCTTTAAGGTATTCCATTCCTCTTTATTCTATTTGCTATTGCAGGCTTGAAAAATAGGTACTTGGGGAAGCTGATAAAGTATCCTATATACAGTGTTACATAAAGAGCAACAGACTGCAAATGGAAAAATTAACATTGAGAGGTATTCAGCATGTTAATTTGGGCTTTTTTTCTATTTTTTAAAATTTTTTTAAGCACTGGCAAGTTCTTTTAAGTATGTCAGTTTTTTGTCACACATTGTTTAATTGCTAAACTGATATTTGTAAAACTTCCTCTGATTCTTTAGTCATGTGTAAAAGATCCTCCTTTTGAAAAGACTGCCAGCCTTTTCCACCTCTGATATTTGTGATTTTTAATTTTTTTTCTTCTTTTTGCTTTACTAAATTTTTATAAGGGTTCTATGTGGAGAAATGAAGGACACAAGTAACAGCCAGTAAACACAGAGCTGTTTTCTTCAGTGCTTACTGTAGTCATGGGGAAAATTTCAGAAATTACTTGCTGCATGCAGTTTCTCTCGGAGCAGTGCAGAGATCTGTCGTTACATTGTACAGTTTGAGCAAACTTTCGATCTTCACAAGTTACCGGTTTCTTTTGTAACTGCAATCTGCAGCATAAAGTCTTTCTTACCCTTGGCTGCAGCCTGAACACTGAGATGGCAGGAGAGAGCAGGAGCAGCTTTTCTCCATCTACATAGCAAGGACTTCCTTTCCATGTGTAGGTGCTACCAGTTTTCACTGGTACCAGACTGAATTCCTGCAGATGGCTGTACATGGAGCTGTCCTTGAAAATCACTGGAAAATTTGGCTAGCTGATGCTTCAGCTGCCGTATTTCCCACAGAGTACCAAATCTGTCTCCATAAGGGATGGTGACTTCTTGTTAAATTCCTTGTCCTGTTACAATCTAATTAAGTAGACCTGTCTCGTTAATCTGTATTAAATCCCATATATCCAAGGTACTGTCTCTTTTCACACTTATATAAGTCCCTGTCTGGTGAGTTCAGCCAGAATGATTCAGACTGACATTTCCAAATTAAATTAGAAGTCTGTGGATTTTAAATTGAGAGTCTAAAGCTCAGGAACTGTGGACCTCTGATTTTGAAATGCACTTTTCCTTTTGGCTTGGTGTAGCGTAAGCTTGTTGGTATGCAAGTCCCAGCAGAGATTTATCTATTTACTCATGTTGCTTCTCAGGGGATAATTTCAGTGAAATCAAGGGATTTCATGGCAAGGGAGTTTTATCAAAATTAATTGAACTGGATAGAATTGATGTGAGAGGATGTTGTAAACATTGTGTAGCAATTTGGCCTAGGGGGCACCCTAAGTACATTTTTGCAGTTAGAAAATAAATACAGGAATTATTTTAAACAATATCCAGGACTGAACAGTCATGTTGTTCAGCAGAGAAGACATTCAGCTGACTTCTCATTCACTAATTGAGAGCATCCCCATTGCCATGAGACCAAAATTTGTCATTGGGTTTCACAAGAGCAGATGCCCAGGAAACCTTCAAGATTTGAGACAAGTGGCATCTCTGTAAGGAATGGAAACCAGCTGCTTTTGACTGTTGCATGCCATTACTTGGAGGGCACAGGCTTGTGGCCGGGGAACTATTTGTGAGATGAGTTTCGACTGAGGAGAGATCAGACCCTTTGTCTTCTGGGCCATTTTCTTCCAGTCTCTCTCCTCAGCAGTTGGCATGAAGCACTTCTGAAAGTTTTTTAATATTGAGTTATAAAAGCAAACAGTTACTTATTTTTAAATGTAGAAAGAATTACTCTTAGCTTATTAACAGCTTTGCTAGCCAGAAATGTAAACTGCTGAATGACTGAATAAATTTGCTCTATTTATCACTTCATGGAGTCTATAATCCTCTGAGAGTATAAAAAATTTACAAGACATCCCTGAATACTGAATTTTGCATTGATTTGGATCTCACATTTGTTTGAAAGGCATCTGAAATCATAACTAGGCAGACACTTCCCTCCTGAGAAAGACCCAGAGGAGGAACTTTTTAAAAAGTATGTAAAATCACCTAAATCTGTAAAATATGCTGACAATAATGTGACTTGAGACAGTGGGCAAGAGGGTGTTGGATGACTACCAATGTTAGCTTAATGTTAGCTTTCAAATTTCTGGGAATCCTTGGGTTCAAGGGGTGTCTATTCCTGTCAAAAAAACCCCCCAAAAATAAAACAAAAAACCCTAAAACCAAAACTAAAAACAAAACAACAACCAAAAACAAAAAAAACACCACAAAACAATAACAAAACAAAACAAAACAAAACCAAAAAGAACCAAGGAGAGTAACCCCATATAGTCCATAGGTTTGTGTAGAAGCTATTGTGAGTTTCTAAGTATCTCAGAAGTGAGTCCTAAATTTCATGGGTTAATCCCATATAATTTTAATGGATCTACTAGTACAAGGAACAGCTGAGCAATCAGACCTTTACAAAGTGCCATATATACAGACATCGATCCATTTATGTTCATTTCTTAGCAGTTGCAGCAAGTAAGTGTAAGCAATCAAAACTTAAAAATGCTGTTGCTTTATTTCTTACAGATAGGACAACTTGAAAGCCTAAATACAAGAAAGGAGGTGAAAACAATGCTGTAGCTGGCACATGTTTTAAACAAAACCCAAGAGAAATGTTTACTTTGCTAAGAGAAATGGAGAAAATACATTGAATATATTAGTAAGATTAAATCCCTGTTATATCTGAACAAGCCTGCTAGATGATGATTCTAAGTCTTTGTTCACAAGCAAACAATTCAGTATCTACAACAGTGGGCTACCTATGCATGTTTTGCATGCACACTGTTTATATATAGCAGGTGACATTTTTTAATCATGAAAGGAAAGCAGCTGAGTGAGTGGAATAAAAACGACTGGAGACAATTTTTCAGATAACTGGTATATGTTTCAACTTTCTTCAGACAGGAACACATGAGTTTTCTACTTGTTTCCAAGGCAGAATAAAACTGTATAAGTTTAGCAGCATTGGTGCTTGCAGGATGGCTTTAAATCCCCCCAATAATTTAGTTGGAGAGTCTGTAGAGCTAGACAGTCAATCTGACTTTCCTCTCTTGGTAGGAAGTAGGAGGAGGGAGTAGCCCTGTTAGGGAAAACAAAAAAATTGGAATTTCAACACAACAAATTTCACGGCGTCAGCCATTGCTACTCCAAACAAACCTCCTTTCAAATGATTTTCTACAATACACTGGCCTTTCTCATAAGAGCTGAACAGAACTTTTCCAGTAGAAAATTTCCTGTAAAAAGAGATAATTCTGATGAAATAGGAGTAGAAAAAAGTGGGTTTTTTTGAAGAAATACTGGAACATCCATTTTATATTAATGATTGATTTTATCTGAAGTAAAAACTGTTCTGCATTGTATAAAATGTTTAAAAAGAAAACAGAACAAAGCACTTTGGATGCTATCAAAACAGAATATTTGAATCAACCTCCAAGTGATTTTTAAATTGTGTAATATGGGAATATGAAAATTGTTCACTTGTCCTTCATTTCACAGATAAAAAAATATTCAACAGCAGGCAATTTCCCTTGGAAAGGAATCACTGCTTACAAGACAGCTTCAGCCTTGCTCTGGTTTTGCCCTTATTCCCTGCTTGATGGCAGCTCATATCTCTGCAAAAAATGCAGTCCCATTTTCTGCCTCAAGGATGGGTACCAGATGATAAAGGGTATGATACTGTTTTCTTTCATATGTTAAGAAATTTGTGAAGGTGGTAGGACTGGGGACATGGGCTGTTTCTGAGGGGAGAAATATTAGATCTTTGGGCCACAGCAGGAACAAGATGTGTAGGAGTCAGGGACAAAAGGCAGTGGGATGACTCTGGCCTCTTTCTGGGACAAAGACAGCAGTGCCAGGGTGCTTCTTTCTGGTGGGGAAAGCCTTTGCTTCCCCCATTATGGTCAGGGAAGATCAAAGCCACTGCAGTCCCAGTGCTGTCTTTCCTTTGCCTTTCCTAAAGATATCCCAGGTGTCTTCTCATATGAGCCCCAAACTTTTGCTCATTTCCACCTACTCCCACCTGCTGCTGCGGGGGTGGGAGAGGCAGCACTTGCAGCCATGGCTGGGCATCAGGACCCAGTGACCTGCTTTCCAGTCTCAGCAAAACTCACACCATCATTGAGGGAGAGCAGCTCTGTGTGACAGCTCTGCATGAGCCTCAGCATAAAGACCTGCTGTCTTTGTGAGTGCCAGGTTAGAGGGGGTGAAGGCTACAGAGTGCTACATGTTGGGAAGAACCAATGGGAGCATTTGCAAATGCTTCTGCTGCCAAAGCCAGAAAAGCAAACCAAAACTTAACCATTGGAATAATTTGCTGACATGCTGCGGGTTCATTGTGTCAAGGGCAGAAACTGAGGTTTAATCATCGAAACGTGGGTGAGGGGGAATTTGTTCCTCCTTTTGTGCGCATTTGAATGTCACTCCAGATCTGGCCCTGGCAGAACTGCCCTAGACTGGCCTTAGGGAAGCTTCATGCCCACAGGCAGAGGACAGGCAGCCTCTCTGACCCTGGTTCCCTCCTTGGGAAACATTACCTGCAGGGAAAGAGGCACCAGCAACCCCCCTGGGCTCAGTCCTGCATAATAAACACAGCTCATGGATAAACACAGTGCAGACAAATAACTATCTGTGTGACAATAAAAACAGCTCAGATATTGACACAAGGAGAAGACACCCCTGAGGCAGCACTCACTGCAAACCCATCTCTGAATGAGCAATAGTTAAATGTTTGCCCTTGCCTCTTTCTTTCAAAAGTAGGGCAAATATCTATAGAGTTCCCAGCGGGGAGGTAATCTAACTTTAACTTCCATACAGCCAAGTAAAACACCCGAGACCTGTGTTAGGGATGCAAGCAGGTCGTCTGAATTATGATTATTCAATCTGGTATTATTTTAATCTGGCATGCCTCTCACGTGCTTCATTTAGGTTCATCTTGACCTGAAAACTGCAATCTCAATGCCTTTTATGCTTTTATCTTTACAGGTGATTTATCTTGTTGCAGTGTATTTTTTCTGTTTGATTTTTTTTCCCCCCAGATATAAATATTTATTTTAATAGCGAAGCCCCGCTCGTGAGACAGAGCGTCACATTTCATTGTCTCGGGTCTCCCGAGCATGGTCTCGGTCCCCTTCTAGCAGCAGCCTCTTGCTTTAACTCCCGCTCTTGCTAATTGAGGCAGGAAGAGAATGAATTAAGAGCTACAGGAGGTGAAAGCCAAGACCCCCCTTTACAGCCGCAGCGTACTCCGAGAGATGTTTCCTTACTCGTTTACAAGACAATAGCCGAAAAAAATTAAGGAGGGGGAGAAAATGACTGATCCTTCTGTGAGATAATGGATGAGCCCGGGATGACCTGTTTTTTTCCTTGCGGTGGAGCGGTGCTGAAGACAGAGGGCACCCGCGCCCAGCCCACAGCCGTCGCCCCGCCGCCAGCGCGCCAGCTCGGGGCGGCCGGAGAGCCGCCAATGCCCGCTCCCAGCAGGCAGGGAGCCACTGCCTCATACGGCCAGGTACGTCTCAGGGGTGACCCTCCGAGCGGCCCACGGAGCTCGGCCGTGGCACGGCCGGCGGGGCAGGCAGGGCAGGCAGATGGCCCCGGGGACACGGGGCTGCGGGGCTGCCGCGGGAGCTGCTTCGGGCGGCTCTGCCCGCCTGCGGGCGCGGACGCGCAGCCAGGACGGCGGCTCCCCTCGGAGTGTCGCCTTCCTCGGGACCGTCTGCAGCCCCAGCGGCGCTCGGCGGACACGCAGCCCCGCCGGCCCCACACCCCTGCCCCCCGGCGGGGGGGGGCGGAGCGGCGG
>VXBI01010786.1:223596-437065 GCA_013397375.1 Toxostoma redivivum
AGCCCGGGGCGGTGCGTGCCGCGGCGGGCTCCGAGCCCCGGGAGGGTGTGCGGGTGTGTGAGTGTGTGTGTGCGAGCAGTGCGGGTGTGTGTGTGAGACACGGTGCGTGTGCATCCGGGGACAGCGCGGTAGCAGCGCCGGGCGGGGGGCAGAAGTTTTGGGGAAGCGCCCCGCAGTGCTGGCGGGCGGCCGAGCCGGCGGTGGCGGGGCCGGGACAGCGGGACACTGGGACACTGGAGCGCCGAGGCGGCGGGGCGTCGGGACAGCGAGACAAGGGGCTGCGGGCAGGGGACAGCGGGACGGGGAGACGGCGGACGGGGGTGCCGGGGGGCAGGGCCCGCGGTCCGGCGGCTGCCCCGGCTGCCGGGCGCTGTCTCGGGTGCTGACGGCTCGTCGTGCAACAGGGACCCGGCCCGGCCGCGCTCCGGGTGGCGGTGGCATCTTCCCTCGCAGCACGGCGTTTCCAGCCGCCAAGCCCTGTCGCCGGGCTCGCCGCCGCTCCCCGCCCGAAGCCTGTCTGCACGGCAGGCGTGCCGGTAAGGCACATCGGGGCTTTGGCCGCGGTTGCCTTAGTAACTAATATGTATTTTCCCCTGCTTTCATGTGTGAGTCCCTGACTGAATTACAGTTTTGCCCCATATACACGCAAAAGTTAATCTAAACTGCAGAGTGCTGTATTCTTCCTCTTTTCGCTGACCTTTAAATGACATTTCTCGTGGCTGGCAGGGCAGACTGCTCGCTTTCTCCTTTTACTCACATTATGATGGGAAAAGGAAATGTCTAAACTGAGAAAGATGCCTTCAGGTAATCAGAATGCAAAAGAAGAAGCGCTTGTCACTCTGCTTTCACGACTGGAGCCGCTGGGGTCGGGCTAGGGCTCTTCTCTGACGAGCTGCCGACCTCCTGAAACTTTTAAAACTTCCCGGGGGCAGAGGGGTGTTTGTGTGCTGGCTGGAGGTGTGGGAAGTAGCCGCCTTGGCTTGAAAAGCAGGCGCAAAAAGGATTGTAGAAACTCAACATATGTGAATATGCATTATTGTATATCAAGGCAAATAAATACATGATTTAATCCCTCTTGAAACTTCTTGTTGAGAGGCTTATCAAAGCTAGTTGCCTTGGGCTTTTAAGAGAGCAGTCATCTCTAACCGTGCGGGGTTGTTTTTTCGAGCTCAGATTTGACATCAGTTTCCTGGTTAGACCGTTTTATCCCCTTTTTCTATGCCACCAGGTTAAAAGTCACTAGGATGACGGCTGCCTTGGCACCTTCAAGAGTGATGCTGTGAGGCTTCCCTGTGATGGTATTTGGAGCAACCTGGCCGTCGTCGGGGAGAAGCAGATGCCATTTCCTACATGTCCTTAAACCATGTGCAGGCAAGGGGAGCCCATGAAATTCGTAACCTGGGTCTGGATGACATCGTGCAACAAAATGATTGGTGTGCTGCTGGTCTTTTTCCCTGCTCTGCTCCTGGAGATGGACGTGCTGCCCAAGAGTGGTGGTCGGAAGGTTCTTCTCTCTACAGCCTCCTCACAGCGGTCGGTGGCTCGGATGGACGGGGATGTCATCATCGGGGCCCTCTTCTCTGTCCATCACCAGCCGCCAGCCGAGAAAGTGCCCGAGAGAAAGTGCGGGGAAATCCGGGAGCAATACGGCATCCAGAGAGTCGAAGCCATGTTTCACACTTTGGATAAAATTAACGCAGATCCGGTCCTGCTACCTAACATCACCCTGGGCAGTGAGATCCGAGACTCCTGCTGGCATTCCTCCGTGGCCCTGGAGCAGAGCATCGAGTTCATACGGGACTCTCTTATCTCCATCAGGGACGACAGGGACGGAGGCACCCGCTGCATTTCCGACTCGCAGACCCAGCCCCAGACCAGAGTGAAAAAGCCCATCGCTGGAGTCATCGGCCCCGGCTCCAGCTCAGTTGCTATCCAAGTCCAAAACTTGCTCCAGCTCTTCGACATCCCCCAGATCGCTTACTCCGCCACCAGCATCGACCTGAGCGACAAAACGCTGTACAAGTACTTCCTCAGGGTGGTCCCCTCCGACACGCTGCAAGCCAGGGCCATGCTTGACATCGTCAAGCGCTACAACTGGACCTACGTCTCGGCCGTGCACACGGAAGGTGGGTATGGGGCAGCCCACGCCTCCCCGGGCCGGGCCGGGGCGCTGCGCCTGTGCCGGGTCACCCGCCGGGACCCGCGCTGGGGCTGGGCTCCTCCCCGGGAGAGCGCCGGCCGCTGCCGCCCGCGGGCACCGTGAGGCGAACGTGGAGAAGCGGGGGGGAATGCGACGGTGCCGTTCCAGAGGCGCGGAGGGGCCCCCGGCTGCGGGGCTTGGCGGTGCAGGAATGCCCGCAAGGGATCGGGCGTCTCCCCGGCGGTGCCGGACCTGTCCCCATTCCCACACAAAGTGGTTCGCGTGCTTGTAAATAAAACTTAACAGATGTGAGCAGCTGGATCTGGGGCAGGCAGCCTCTCCCCTCCGGCTGGGCCGGGGTGGGTCCATGGGGCTGGTGAATCCGTGGGGATGATGCGCTCGGTCGCTGCCATCGCGGGGAGTTTGACGGAACGGAGTCAGGGCTCGGCAGGGACTCCAGGATTAGCTGCTGGCTTTGCTGCGTGTGAACTGATTTCGTTGGTTGCGAACAGAGAGAGAAGAAACCTGAAAATCCCTCCCCTGTCCAGGTAGCTCCTGCAAAGCCAGGTGCCGTGGAAAAGGCAGGCAGGGGCTCATGTAGCTTGCATGCAGCTTGAGCAATAGTCAAAGCTATCACTCTGCACAACCTGTTCACAGTCAACAGGTCTTCTTAATTTTTAATATCAAAAGAAAAATAGCAAGAGTAAGGTTGTTTTGAAGAGGAGACATTGTTTTATAGCCAGGCTAGGTGGACCAACATAAATTGCAGCAGTAATTGCATTTGATAGAAAATAAACTCTTGTGATATATTACTGTGATATTTCTCTAGTCCAGTTGTGGTCCTCAAAATGGGATTTCTGAGTATAAAATTGCAAATCTTTTTATAAATCTGAGTATAAAATAGCAAATGACCACGTTACTGCTATAGCTTTGCTACTATTCTGTTTATCTGAGTGTATCCTGTATGGATTTGATTTATGAATCCCCATGCTTACTGAGCTGACTCCACACCTTTCATTCTCACAGAGATGACTAAGTAAAATGAGGTAAGAACATATATTGTGACAAAAAAAAAAGTAAAAGGATATCCAGGAAGAGCTCTGTATTTGCAACATTTACAAGGCAACTGGATTAATCTGGATACCAAAGCCAGAAAGTGCTGCAATTTGAGGGGGCTGGGGGACAAGTGAGAGCATGAAGCAAAGACCTGAAATTTGCAGTTCATTTATGCCCTGTTCAGATGAGAAAATGAGCTGCTAGCAAGACTCCAACATGAGCTATTAAGATTCTCTATCGTTGACAAATATGATTAGATCCTGCGGAAGGCCAGAATGACAAATAAACATGAAAGGGGAAAATTCTTTGTTGATCTAAATAGCCATGTCTCCCTTCAAGGCACTCTGGGGTGCTCTGCTGTGACTGAGGAGTTGCCTCAAGGAACTGGCTGCCTCTCTGTCCCACTCCTGTTAACATCAGTGGACCTTACCTCGTTTGGAAAAGACAACACCCTCTGAAGGTTCATTTTAAAAAAAGATCATTATAAGAAGCAATTTCAGTCATTGCTTGTGAGAAATTTTAATTAGATACCTATTTTTATGGATGTTACTGACTGATGAAAAATAATTGTTGTAAGATATTTTTAGACTTCTGAAGTGATACTTCTGAAAATAGGGGTAGCTCACAAGGCAACACTCCTCCTAGGAAAGTTCACAACAATTTTACAGATCATGCAGTTTGAGATTCGAATTTTTTTATTATTAATCTGTGTCTGCCATTCATTTATTGTTAAATTCAAGCCAAAAATGTCACTGAAATTATGTAACAAGCTTCAATTTTTGGATTTCTTTCCAGAAAGACAAGTTATTGACCCCCACCCAATTGCTGTTGGGTAGATTCCAAAGACTTTTTTTCCTTCTATTTAAAGTGAAATTAGTATTCATGAAAATCGGTGTAAATGTTTGCATTTCTGTTATTTCAAATCCTATGCATTCACTGTATTGTTAAAGGTGAAATCATTCTTCCCAGACAACACAAAGCCACTCTGAATAATAGTCTGTGTGAGCAGAGCTGCTCCATCCATGCTATGTTTGGAAATACGGGGATAAAGTGTAGTCAGAAACATTCCTCCTCCACAATTACTCATAGGCCTCTACACTGTCTTTATGATGGGCTGCAAAACGTGCTGGGAGGAATTCTAGGGTATCACTGGTTGGGAATCTCTTCAGCAGGGACTATGAGGAAGAGGTTCGTTTCTAGGAAATGCACAGTTAACACTGTGAAGAAGTTAATTCCTTCCCCTTCCAGGTGCTCCTGACCCAGTTTGACCCCCTTTCCAGAGCAGAAAAGCTGCTTATTTCCTACCTGACCTCTGGTCCTCATGGGGCTGGACAATGCTCAGCTTTTGTAGGCGCCCAGCCACAAGGGGATGCAGTGAGACCACTGAGCTGACTGAGTGCCTCTGTCGTCGAGCCACACTCCTCAGTCCTCACTGACCCAGGGTCATGGAAACTGCCCGGGGAGATGAGTCCTTTCCCAGTCTGAACCATCCAACTCCTCTGCTCACCCTTCCTCGGCTCCGGCAGCCTAACTGAAGTTGGCTGAATGCCCAAACCAACACCTGGGTACACAATTATAGCTTTAATGATAATCAGAAATAAATACCACACAATTTGTTGCCCAAATTTCTTAACATGAAGCCTACACATGCCATAAGTATGAACATAAAGAGGTGATCCATATAGGATGATGTCCTTAAGTAGTTTGCATTTGACATGGAAATTTATCCTTCATGTGCCAATATGATAATTAATTAGTGATGATGACTTTTAACTACACTCTGTCTCTACACTCTGGTACATGAAGCTGCATGGAGATGTGCCAGACCTGTTGGGGTTTTTTACACAGCGGGTTATTAAGAAGTATAAACATTGCCTGGGTAGAAAACTTCTCAGTTTGTCAATAAAATCTGTTTTATTTTAGATTAAAATTTACATATAAAACTCCACACTAAAGAAGAAAGAAAGGGGTTTAGTTATTTTATTATGTATCCCAGTTGAGCATAGTTGCCCATCATGAGAGTCAATTTTTTCCCAGAATGAGCAACAGTCATTAAATGCTGTAACAAATCTGTGCATCTGTCAGTGTAAGACTGTATGACCATAGTTGCAAAGCATTTTTCAGGCTATTACATTTTTAAGTTTTCTTCAAAGATAATTCAGTGTTGGAGTTCTTGGCACTTTCTACATCTCAGATTTTAGGCTTGAAAGTTATTCTTATCTTGAAATGCACATAAGTGGACACTTACCTTTGAGCCAAAGCTTCCTACAGAAATCAAAGGCATCAAAAAGCGCGTGGGTTAAATTGGGCACAATCCTTAGTGTGATAAGGGCAGAAGGAACGACACTTGCGAAGGGTAACTTTCCAAGTGAGATATTCTGGTCTTTAGCAAGATAACTCAGAGTCAGGTATTATTCTCAACTTAGACCAGGCAGCCCCTGGTGATTTGGTAACACTGTGAAGAATTACAGGGGACACTTTTTCCCTTCCTGGGGAAGAGACCCCAGAACAAGGCTCAAGAGGCTCAAGCCTCTGGAGCAAGGCAAGGGATAGCGAGCACCACTGCTGTGCTACTTTCATGCTGAAGGCAGAGAAATTAATGAATTTCTGGGGTTACCACTAGAAAATGCAGAATGGTTATGAGATGGCTGTAGGTTACGCTGACTTCCAAAACCCACAAGACACTTCCACCCTGGCTAGTGGTCAGCATGAACTCTCCACCAAATCCCCCACTTTTAGCTGTTCCTCTTGTACATGGAGTAGGAGAGATGATGGTGTAAGTACTCCTTTTATCACCTCATCTTTAAAGTACCTCACTTCTGAATAAGCAAATAGAAATGCTTAGTGCCTGTATCTGGATTTCATTTCAATAATTGCCTACTTGTGAGCCTTATAAAATCTGTGTGAGCATTCATTTAAATGCCGTTTGCAATTTAGGGACCATGCTTACACTTTATTGTAATACCCCATTATAAACAAGATTTCCATTCCAACGGATTAACATGCAGACTTTGTAGAAGCAGCTTTGGAAATGGAATGATTAAGATAATTGCACCAAATTTGGACTGTTTAGAAATTAATTTTAGTGAACTGTGAGATGTTTCTGCTCTTGATTTTTGTCAGATTTGTATTGCCAGGCTGTTCCTTTTTCTTGAGTATAAGGCTTAAAATGAACTATGATGAAGCAGATGGCACAACTGTAAAGACTTTCAGATCAAAGTAGATGGTAAGTATATTATCTTCACAATGATTTTTGATAACCTGACTGCTGCACAATATCCGTCATACAGGAAACTCATAAACATGGTTCTATATGTTGGAAAGAGGATGGAAAGGAGAGAGTCCTCCGCTTTAATGTAAATTTCACAAGAAATAAGTTCATTCAGTAGAACCCACTAAAGTAGCTTTAGATATGCTAGAAGATAATACTTCTTTTTAAAGATAAATGGGGCTATATTGATCAAATAGCTCAAAGGAATGTTTTTCATAAAATTGTGCTTAATTTCTCAGAAGGGGTTTCTAGTGACATTCTATTAATTCTATGGTGTCACTCAATGATTAATACTTTTTGATAAAATTATTGTCGGGCAACAGAGATAAGGAATTCCAGTTCAAATGTTTGAAATTTTAGAGTGTGCAGATGTTTCTATAGATACCAACAATTACAAAAATGGTCTTAAAGGTTGAGCTCATGTCTGGTTAATTGTGCTGAGATGTGTGTTCATGAATGCATATTTCAATCTATATTTTTCTGTGTTTACCTTGCTTCACTAACAATCTTCAGAGGCTTTGTGACAGGAAAAAAGGCATATGTCCCAAGGAAAACAGAAAGAAGTTTCAAAACAAATATCCCTACATTGGATGCATTAATTGTAATAATTAGGAGGTGCTGGGAGAATAATTTGCATAGATTAACGTTGGAAAAATTATAGTTGATGACAAGCACTGTGGGGACTAAGAGAAATTCCTTCTTGAAAATGTATTGCTTTGCATTACTCATAAATTCACAAATAGTATAGCTTTTCAACTACACAACTGGCAGCTGCATGAGTTATGTCAGCTCAAAAGGTTCATCGAACTCCTGTGCCTGCCTTCTCAGCAATACAGCTAGCGTTCATATTTATCAGTCAGCACAATGCGTTCATTTGTGCTTTATTTTTTTTCTACAGTTATGTCCTTGCTATCAGATTTTTATGTCCTACAATCCTTGTTAACTCCTGCAGGTTTCTTGTCTCACTGAAGACTTTTAAAAATGTTAAATGACCTCAGCTTTCTCAAGAAGCTATGTGAAAATGCCTCTAAAATATACCTTTGAACCTATGGTTCATGACATGGAGGTGCTTGCACTGAGGTTTCTCAGATGGAAAACAAAAAGCTATGTGGAGTAAAATCATGTAACAGAAACAGTGTCACCCACTGAGAAAGATTCTTTAGGGGCCTGATACATCAGTGAGCTGGTAACTGTAATGAGAGACCAGAGGCATTGCACCTGCCACAGGCAGCCCAGAAAAATGCTGATCAAAGCCATTCCTAAGTGGGGCTCTCTGACCCACACGAAACAATACAGGGATTTCAGTTTACCTTTTGGGTGGCAGGAGTGCTTGCTGCATAAGCCACTGTCACAGATGGCAGTAATTAATACCCGTGCCTGCAGTCTGAACTGGAGGGCCAGGAACTGATTGGACATGGTTACACCTAAATAAACTGTTCTTTCACTTGTGTGTATCTAAGGAATGCTGAGGGTCATCACTAGAGATGGTTGGAGAGAGGCGTGCTAGGGACAAATGTCATCCTGCAGGTAACCAACTCAGGTTTGCATTCTAATTTTTCAATAGTGTTTCCTCAAACACTGTTATTATTATTATTACTATTATTACTGATTAATGTACATCCTAAAGAACAATTTATAAATCTGGTTTGCCAACAGAAAGTTGGCTGTTAGAGAGAGGCTGAATATGAAAAGAAACAAGAGCAGGACAAAGCATCCCTCCACAGTTCCAGTCTGGAGCAAGTTCCCAACTCCTAGGGTTACAAGCCACCAGAGAACATTTCCTTGAGGAGTTCATCCAATCCAATTTTGTATCATTTATACTTTGGTCTCTAGAATATCACAGAATCACAGAATGGTTAAGGTAGGAACAGACCACTGAAGGTCATCTAATCCAGCCTCCATGCTCAAGCAGGGTCCACTAAAGCATGTTACTCAGGATTTTGTCCAGATGGCTTTTGAATATATCCTGGAGAGGAGAGTCCACAATCTCTCTGGTCAGCCTGTTCCAGTGCTCAGTAACACTCACAGTAAAGAAGTTCTCCCTCAATCTTATAAATTAATTGTAACTTGTGTGAACAAATGTGTCCTGTTGTTCATTTAAAACTATTCTTTGATAACTGCATTACCTTCAGAAGTTCATACAAAACTTTCTTTATTTGTTAATCCTGTTCATTATTCTGTACTTCTAATCCCAATATGAAATGCAGACAAGCAGAGCTGTATTCAGCATTCAGGGTGGGGGTACACCATGGTTAAATTCCCTTGTGAGGTAACAATTTCAGTATTGCTCTCAGACCTTTCCTGATAAACTTCCAGTATTACAATAGTTTCATGATTACCACCATGCACTGAATGGATATTGTCAGAAAATACCTTAAAATTACCATAAAACCTTGTTCTTAAATGGTAAGGCTTACTTCAGAGGCCATTACACACAGGATTATCTTCATGTGTGTTACCCTTAATTTATTAACACAAATTTTATTTCCTACACTTTGGCTCCTATCTCTTAGCCAGTTACTAATCCAGGACCTTCTGTTGTATCTTGTACTACCTCTATTTCTGTCAGAGACTTAGTAAGATACCTCATCAGAAATTTTCTTAAATCCTAAGTACTCTATAGTGATTGTATTACTCATATGGTTACCTGCTCCAAAAAAGAAGTCTAATTAGCTTCTGAGATACGTGGGTTTTTTTCTGAAAAAAAACCTATGTTAATTTTTCCCTGATATTGCATATTTTTTTATTTGTACCTTAATACTGATTTGTTGTTGTTCCTACCAATTAGCTCTGTGAAGTAATATCTGAAGTCTGCAGAAATATCATGTCTGTTGTTCACTGGATTACCCTCTATGCATCTCTACTCTCCATAAATTCAGTTAAAAATGAAAACTAATACATGAAAATATAAAACTGCTTTTTCTACTTTACTGCTTGTTTTTGTGCTAAGGCCCCTGTAACTGGTGTTATCGTGTCACAATAAAAATTAACTGGTATTGGAAATTCGTTGAAATCCACCTTATGAATTTGGACTTGTTCTAAAACACATTCTATTGACACTGTGACACAATGGTTCATTTCTATCCTATCTATCTTAAGGAATGACCTTTGTGTGAGATCTGTCCTATCTGCCTTCACAGGCAGTGCAGACTGAGAGAATTAATTTAACTTTTCCGTTGTGGTTTTATCTTCCCTGAGTGCTCTCTTTATATAATTGGTTATCATTGAATATCAGGCTAGTTTCCCATTTCTTGAATATTTGAAGAATGGTGGGTTATTAGATTCTATGCCTTTATGTCTCAGAATTGTTTCATCTTGTTTTTAGGTTTTTTTGCGGTTTTATATTTCAATTGTCAAGGTATACTCTGTTTTCTTTCCCTCATTAGGACACAACTTAGACTTTTCAAAGTATTTGTTTTAATTTTATTTTATTTTGTTTATTTTAATAGCGTTAGGAAATTTACTTTTTTGCTTTATCATGCCAGCTTTTTTGAACCTTTTGGAACTTTGGCTCTCAGTCTCTCACATATTCCCGACTACTATTCATGTGATTTTTAGTATTTCCCTCTTTTGGCTACTCCTTTTAATGCCCTTGAAATTGGCTTTCTCATCTTGGTATAATTTATTTTGCTTTAAATTAAACATTACTTTTACTGATTTTTTATTTCACATGCAGCTCTTTTCTGTCCAAATATCAATATAGTCACAACTGCAGACTACTTTTTTGGATAGTTTCGTCTTAGCAATTTTTATATGGCTTAAGACTAAATCAAGAATTGCTTCTTCCTTTGTGAGTTCAATGAGCAAATGAGTAACACATGAAACACATGAAAAAGAAAGCAATGCACAGTATTCCATTATCTAACCTACAGTCTGGCACTGCTACTTACAGAGCCAGAGTGTCTTAATAGCATTTTGTGATATGGGCATTGTGCATTACAAGCGGTTTCCTCTTCTGCTGATCCACTGCCTAAGTGGCTTGTGTCTATCAAAAATCAATGAGACAGGTACTTCATTTTACTGACAAGTCACATTGTTTGTTCTGTAGTATCACGGTTCTTTGTTCAAACAATTTTCATTCATAATCTCTCTTGAATATTTTTATAAAAAATGAATTTCATAAAGGATATTTGAATTATGTTAACAGCCATCAATGATTTATGAGTCTCTTGAAAATTTGACAGTAATATTTGAAGCATGGGCACTTGGCCATTCTGGTAGACAAAGAAGAGAACATCATGTCTCGTGCTGGTGCAGAGGGCAAGTGTAGCAATAAGGCTCCTATCAAATGCTCATTGAAGTGAATTGGTGGCCCTCTGTTGAGTCTAGTGGATCCTGAATGAAGCTCAGCACAGCCATCAGATGTTATCTTTTCAGGTTATTGAGCTGACAATATTCAGAAAGCCATAAAAATCTACAGGGGTTGTGGATCCCACATCTAGGTGTATGCCATAGTTAATTGGAAGCAGTATAAAATTGTGCAAAAACAAAACTGTGTTTGTTGGATTTGTGTAGATATTAGAGGATATTCAGATGCATAACGTTTTCCTTCCAACTAGAAGGAGGCTGAATCTAGTTCTTCTCATTCAAGTTCTCCAGTGAATTTAATACTTGCTTTACTTTGCAAAATGTCTGAGGAACAAACCTTCATTTTCTTAAATACAGTTGTTTCACTAGCAGCATTCATCCTTTTTCATCTGTGGATACAGACGGGTTTGTACAAGCTAGTAATTTCCCAGACATTTATTCACACAAAACTCATCCTGGAAAACAGCAATAACAACCAGACATGAATATTGCTGAAATGACAACTATTGGAAATCTGACTAAGTGTTCATAAGTACTCTCCTAAAATGTTTGGCCGGCTCCATTGAACATTGAATATCTTTTCCTAGGTGGAGTAGAATGTAAAAGATAAATTTGCGATTAATTGTCAGGAAGTCAGAAAACCTTTGAAGCTTGTACATAAGCCTTTCTTACCCATATGGTGTTGTGGAAAGGCTTCAGCAAACAGAAATTTGGCATGTAAAAGTTTGTTGCTGGATATTGAAATTGGTGATCCTCCTAGCAAGAATGTATTTCCCTAACTGCAAGTCCCACATGAGTAGATCCCAGTCTCTTGCCAAAACAGCAAATATGTTGGTAGTTGGTAGTACTGTAAAGAAAGGCTGTGTTATGGAAAACTTTAGGATTATTTGAGAGACTGGAAAGTAAAAATCCACTTCTATTGAACTATTCAGAAAAGGTTACAGTAGCAGGCTGACAGCATCCTTTTGGAGGATGCCCTTATTTTCCAGGCCATATTTCCTGGCAGGATAAACCCATTCAGCATAGGATTAAAAACTCTACAGCTATCAGCTATAGGAAGAAAAGTATTGAGCTGGGACAGCTGCTCCACTGGAGCAAAATTGTTGAAGGTTTTGAGAAGGAGGAATGAGTCAAACAGCAGCCCTGACAGCAGCTCCGACAAACTTGGTGTCACTTAGTCCTTTCTTATTCCCTTCCACCCTGAAGGCACTACAATTGTGGCTCTCAGGTGTCATTGCACTTCCTGTTAAATAGGATTAACCTTCCTTTTTCAGGTGGATACCTGCATAACTCAATTCTTTGTACACTGTCAAGTTAGACCAGGACACCAAGATGCAACAGCTCAGTCTGGGCATACTAAGTGACATGGTGCCAGTGTGTGTCACCTAGAGGCAGAATTCCTTCCCTTCTCACATAGTGCCAACCTGGAAATGACATTACAACAGGAAGGTTCTCCAAGAGTTCCTTATGGACTTGTCACCAAATTCAGAAAGAGATAAACAATACCCTGTTGAACATATACCCCTAACCATGCCCTAATCATGTCCTTCAGTGTTGGCATCCTGAAAAAGGGTAGGATAAGGATGTAGCAAAAGTGGCATTGAGACAGTAATGTGCAAAACTGATGCTGTGAAGTTGAGTGAGTCAACAAATATTGATTTCAATATATTATAGAACAGCTAAAAATGGACACTATTGAGTTATGCCAAAAATCCAAACACAGAAGATAAATGAGCTGTGCCAGACAGCTCTGGCTACCAAGACAGTAATCCCCAAAATAATAGTAAGATGGTGATGCAGACTTCAGATGACAAAAAATTGTAATTAAATTAAAACCAATCAGTGTGATGCTATGAAGAATAGCTCTTCTCAAACAAACCTGATTTTATTCCCTGATGAAAATGCAGACTTGGTAGTTACAGATTGAAAGTGCAGATCAAGTATCTTAGATTTCTTTTCAGGCACTGAATCAGTATTACCAAATATTTTTATTTAAAAAGCACTGTGCAATGTCAGAAAAACAGATGTCCCATAAATTTAAACTCAGCACACTGATCTCAGCAAGTAAAGGGTGACCGTCAAGTGCAGCTTACATAGGAGAATTATGTCCTTGAAAGAAGTTCCAGTACACTTTATAATTATAAAGGAACTATATATAAAAAAATTCTCAACACAGAAGCTAATGTCATCCTTGAGAAAGTGTGAACTTCACCTCAATCTAAGGATTATTATTTTTAATTTTGATATTTATTCAGTTCTGTTGTCAACTTTTAAAAATCAATATTAAAATATTGAAAAGAGATAGAGATAAAACTCTGAATGATTTGAGGGCTGGAAAAAAGTGCTTAAGAGCAGGAATTCAAACCAGCTTAATCTGTCTGGTTTTTCAAAAGGAGATGCAGTTTTATGTGTCAAAAATGCTTAATTTCCTCCAAGCAAACAAAGCCACTGGGAACTACAGGGCTCTGCATCCTAATGGTTAAATGCAAAACAAGCACTGGTTGCTGGTAAGCCAAAAAATTCCAATTAGAAAAAAAGACCAATATTTTACCTTTGCTGGTGATTAATCACTGAGATAAATGACTGAGGAAAGTTCAAACTTTTGATGTTGTCTAATCAAAATTAGCTGCAGATATTCCAGAACAGTTTTATTTGAATTGCATCTCACTGGTCACAGCACAGCTGGATCTGGAGCAAAATGTATGGGCTGGAATTTGATAGGTGGTAGTGATCAGATAATAAGAGCTGAAAATTCTTTTATCATTGAATCTTGTTAATTTCTGAATAGTTTTAATAATGTAAGGAGGTGAGAAAAATGTTTTAAGTAGAGTAGCTTAATATTTTGTTTATTCAGCTTCCTAGAAACATCCAAAGTATCCTGTGCTGTGGATACTGATTGTCAAAGAAGAGAAACTCAGGATAAAATAATCCCATCAGTCAAATTCAGCCCACTGTTTCAGTTTACATGCAGTATCTTAAGTCAGTATTTGTCCTCTCATCAGCAATTGGTGCCTATAATTAATTTTGCCCTTAGACTACAGAACCTCAGTTCCTACTGTTTTTGTTTGCTTGGGGGAAATTTCAGTTTTCATGTGGAACTTATACTTCACTTATTCTCTTATTTGTGATATAAATGTTGGCCCCTGTGACTGAAGAAAACAGCAGGTTTTCTAAAAAGATGCAATGACATTTTCCAGTGGTGTCACTAATTAGAATACTTCTTTGTACCTAAAATGATTTAATTCATATGACAACCCATGCAAAGTAAATGAATTAAAAAACACTATGAAAGAAAACAAGAACTTGATAGCTAGGTTAATTAACATTCTTACCTAGTAGTTTTTCTAGAAATTAATTCAGTGCTGAATTTCTGATTATCTTTTAATTTTAACACATATAATATGGACATCAATATTTCCTTGTTGTTTCAGATCCCAACCAACTTGTTATAACACAATCCCTTCACGCAATCAACACCTTAATGTCCTTTCACAAGGCAACTTAGAGTATAACCATGTTTGTAAAATCTTTTGTCCTTATCACATCTGCTTCTGACTTTTCTACTGAGTCCAAATAGATGTGAAATGATGCATTCTACCTTTGGCATAGATGTGTTGTTGTCTGTGAAGTGAGAAACAGGAATGCAGTGGCACCACGAATACCCAGAGTCACATAAATGTTTTTTATAGTTCTTATCCTAAGGACATATGAATAATAAAATTGTCTTCAAAGCTCTGGTAAAACGTCTGTATTCAGAACTATGGTTTGGCTTTAATGAAGTCAATAGGAGCTATTGACTGAAATTTAGCTGTGATGATGCTATGTGGCGATCCTGTAAGGTGCAGAATGCTCTTGCTTGATCCCAAATGGCAAGTGAATGCTATCTTAACTTTAAGCACTTGGATTATGGAGGGCAAGAGCTAACCACATACTTAGACAATACAGTTTCTGGGAGTAGATGGCCAGTGCCCAGTGCCTTACGAGATGAGGCCAGGTGTGCTTATCTTACATTAAGGACAGTCTTTCTACTGGTAAAACAGACATTTATAAGCCTTGTAAGGGACTCTGTAGTGGGTTAGTCTAGGGGGAAACCAAAGAGCCAAAACTGTGCATATCAAGGGATTATGAAAATAGCTGAGTGGGTTAAACAAACACAGGCTGCAACCCACTGGAGAAATAGGGCAGAATTTTGGATGTGCTGTTTTGAAGTGACAGGAAAAGTTAGTTGCTGCAGTCTTTCTTAATTTAAAGTTGAGTGCTGAGCTAACTGATTAGGTTGGGTTTCTAATTTCTGATTATTTTCTAATTTTATGAATAGAATATCAAAGCAAGTAGGCAGCTAAGTGAGCATTGAAACTTAATTACATTTACTCATGTAAAAACTATTATTTATTTTAAAGTATTTTGTTTGTTTTGCTCTAATTACTCATTTGCTATACTGGATTACACTATGGTAAAGGTCACCTGGATTTTTTTCCTTTTTTTTTTTAAATGAATAATCTTAGAGTGCTAATTTGTATGTACTTAAATTCTTGAGTTTAGGCAGCTATTTTATCATAATACATGCAGGAAAATAACACACAAAGCAGAAAAAGGAAGAAGGTACTTCCGTGTCTCTGTCACAGAAAGACTTCTGATGTAAAAGGCCATTGGCTTTTTTGGTGTTGCCAGGCTTCTTAAACTTCTACAAACTTTAACTCCCAAGGATGCTATCTTAAATTGTCTAACCTCTAACAAATACAAGTTTAAAATTTGGAACACACAAGATTTTGTGAAACAGAAATTTTAAAAAGTTATATAGATCATATTTAGAATAAGCACTATCTGTGCTTCATTTCTTAGTAGACAGGTTTCATTTTCTAACAGCAGCATGCAGAAGGCGACTTCTGCATGAAAGGGCACTGGACTGCCTTGTTTTTGGAGGGAAATTTGTTGATACGATAGGATTTGTATTGCATCATTTGCTTTTGCGGAATCAGCACCTTAGAAAAGGAACTATCCTATAGGAATCTTCTAATTGTCTCTGCCTCTGACTCCAGTCTCATCATCCCATTCCATAATAATCATAGCCTGTACCCTTCTGTATGTTGCCTCCTAATCTTTTCTACAACTCTCCCAGGCCTATATCTCAGAATCTATATTGATACTTAGAACAGTCTCTAAAAAGCTCAGTTGGCTTTTCATTGTTTTCAGAAGGTAGTGCCTTCTGGAAAAACACACAAGTACTGCAAAATCACTCATTTTCAGTGCTGCTCTTTTCATGTTTTTAATATAATCCATCAGATTTTTGTACTTTGGAAAACTAGGCATAAGCATCTCTGAAGCACACAGTGTACGATCATGCCCTCAGTCAATAGCAAGTGCATTTTCTTTAGACTGAAAAAACCCTAAATGCCTGAGCTGACCTGCAAACTTAGTTTTCACACAGGCAGAGAATTTGAAAAAAGCTTTGTAGTCATTACAATTAGATCATAATTGGCTTTTCCCCCCTCTAGATTATATTAATATAAGAATAAGATTAACTTTCAATTTGATTTCATGGATGTCCATTGGAGGTTTGCCATTGATTTCTGTAGGAAGAAGTTTGGGTTTAACTATTATACAATTTCAAAGCAAATATACATGCATATAAGCAAACTGTACATGTATATGAGGAAAGAGGGTTATAAAACATGGAACCTGAGGGAAAGCCTGTACATCTTACAAATAGAAAAAAATACTTCTTCAGTTTGCCTTATTTTTGTGTAGAAAGATTTCAGGGATACATTCTAAAAGTGTAAATCTCTATAAAGAATTGCTCCATGATAATGTATATTTGAATTTCAATCCTGGGAAACTTTATACTGCTACTTAGAATAAAGGGAAAAGGGTGTTCTCTATACTGTAGTCAGGAGCACCAATAGGCAAAAGTGTACAATTTAATAAAAAGAGGGAAGGGGTGGAGCACACCTGCAAGCACAGATGCTTTACTCTTAATTTCTGCAACTTTGATTTTACTCAGAGCATTTAAGTTCTGTATGTAGCAAGAAGTTCTGCTCACTGCCAATTAGGAGTAGACCCAGTAGAAAAGAGGGATCCAAATATGTGTCACAGTTAAATGAAGAGAACAAAACAAAACAAGAAATGTTTTACCTTAAGCCTGACATACCTTGAAATTGTGATTTGCTGCACCTTGGCTTTAGAGATAAGTGATTAATTAATGTATTTATTATGGCAAAGTGCTTTGGACAACTGAAATTATTTCAATATTAAGAAAATGTTTTATCCCGGGGCACTCTTAAGAGCCAAAAAAGGACATGTGTTAGGGGGTCTTATTATAAATGTTATCTGACTGATCACACTAACTGAAGAGGTTATGTATCAACTTTTCCCTGAGATGAAGAGATTACCATTTTTTGAAGCATTATTGTGAAATGTGACAACGCTGTATTTTTGCAAGAACTATTTATGTGCTTGTTATTCCCTTGGAGGGTTGATCCTGACCAGGGGTGAACCACCCACACAGCCACTCACTTATTCCTCCCTGCTCTTAACCGAGGGGACAAGGAGAGAAAATAGGTAGAACAAGAGTGAATGCAAATAGCTGCAAATCCAAAACACAGCCCCCATACAGGCTGGTATAAGGAAAGTTCACTCCATTGCAGCCAGATCCAGTAGAGTCCAGCTCAAGAAACACCTTATTCAGTGTTTAAGCCTATGTGAGAGATGTATTTTCTTACTCTCTCATGTTGAAATTGAAGCTATATTGCCCGCTTCTCTGATGAGTGCTCTAAATGCTGAATTGCTTGATTTGAACTTTTATGTCTGCAGAGCCTTATTGAGTTTGTAACATCACACTGAAACTTTCTCAACTAATAGCTTAGAGATAATGGCATTAGCATTTCAAACTCTAGCCACTCAAGGACTTAGAAGTGTAAAATTATTTAATCTTGAATTACAGCTTAAAGTGCTCTTATGGACAATTCCTGTGTTGCATGCTTTGTGCTTAAGTAGCCTGGATACCTGTGTGGCCAACTGTACTGATGAGATATAGGAATATATTACAGATAAATGACATCCCATACACTTCAGTTAGAAAGTTTCTCCATTTTTTAAGGTGTTACCAAGGGCTGTAGAAGTTGTGATGTAATGAGAACTTTAACTGCTTTGAAATAGGAGATATATTTTAGGAATACAGAGTAGGAATATAGGAATTTAGAGACAGAGGTCTAGCATTAGTGCCACTTGAGCAAAAATTTCCCAAGACAAAGTTCAACTTAAAAATCACAACATTCTCTGAACATTTTCTTCAAGGACTCCTTACAGTTTGTAATTGTACCTGTGCACTTAACTCACGGAAATCCAGCCTGGTAAGTTCCTTAATACCAATAGGTCTCTTGAAATGTTGTTCTAGAATTTAGTTCCTTCTACAATTAAAACCTGCTTAACACTTTACTTTTGGATGTTGTTTTGGAGTTTATTTATTTATTTATTTATTTATTTATTTATTTTAGATTTGAAAAGGAGACTCTGCTCTTGTATAGCTCACTTAAAGTCACATCTTCCTGTCTTTCATGATCTTGATGGCTACTCTTTGAAATTTCACTATTTTTCCATTATCTTGTAATGCTGGATATCAGCGTAGAAGCAGTCGTAATACTGTGAATTTGAGTTAAGCTAATATAACCTCTGTTACTACAGTACCACACTTATTTGAATAACTAAACCCCAATTCTATTGTATTTTAACCACAGCATTACCTCCAGTGATTATCTGTTATAATTACCACACCAGTAATTGCATCCCATGATGAACTCCAATTTCCCTTATGCACAGCGTTTTTAGTTCCTGAAAGTTTAAATTTATGTGTGTATTTAACTGCATATGTCTGTGTCTATGTTCACTTTACTCACTATCCTAGATCAGACTGCATTGACAATTTGTCTCCCAATCTTTCTGTCATTTGCGAATATGATTGGTAATGCTTTTGTATTTTTGTTTTTCCAGGTCACTGGTTAATGTTAACTTGTAAAATCTAAGGACAGATCCTAATGGGACACAATAAAGAGACACCCAATCGATTAATGTTCCTTTACTGCAAGTGTATGTTGAAACCTACCAGCCAGACTTCAATCTGTTTTATGTCGCAGTACTGATTCTTATAATTCCAGATCCATAGCCAATATTTCATGCAAAATGAAGGTAGATGTCCTGTGGAAATTAAATGGTGTTGCACTGGCTTTATTACTTGTGATGACCAAGATTATAAATTCAATTATAAGAGATGATTTGGATAACTGAATTGGAAACACCTAGTTTCCACATACACATAATGATTGGCAACCCTTGCATTGCCCCATTCCTTTATATTTTGTACACAAATTCCATGTCAGCTGACAAAATAACCTGTTATTTTGTCCAAAACGGATGTCAGGCTGACAGACCTGTAATTACTCAGGTTAACTCACTTACTCTTTTAAATATTGCACAGCACTGCCTTTGTTGCAGACCTCTTGCACTTCACAACTTCCAACAATTATTGAAATTAGTTTTTAGTAGTCCAGAGGCTCGTCAGCAACTTCTGTCGGAAGTTATCTGAACATATCAATTTTAAAATGCCTGCCCTTTGGAGCTGCCACTTGATTTCCTTCTGAGTTGGGAAGGGACTTTACCATTCATCATCACCATCAACACCGTCACCATCTTCTGGTATGTATACATTATCTGTCTCTTTCCCAAAAATACAGAAAATAAAAACTTATTGAAAGATTCATTCTGTTCTGCAGAATCCCTTCTAGCACCGACCGATCATCATTGTCCCTTTTTTTCTTTCTTTTCTGAAGTTCCCAGCTCCTAAAGCTTCTCTCTTACCTTTTGGACTGCAATATCACTAACCAAATGGCATAATTTCGTTTTTTCCATAAGAGGAAGGCCAGTTCAGATCTAAGCAAAGAAAGTGACTGGGAGGGATTACAGGGAGAGGCAGAGGAAGCCCCAGCTCTGCTGCCCAGTTTTAAGGTCCACATTTTAGGATCTGCCAGCAGCAACTAACTTGCTGCCCCAAAGCTTTCCCCTGTCCATAAATCCCAGGGCCCCTCCTGACATCTGCTAATACTTTTGACTAACTTTGAGTCAGCTCCAGTTACAGAGCTCCCTGTACAGCAGATGTTGGTGCTGTGTGTTCAGAAGATGGCAAATCTCTAATGGTATTGCTCGGAAAGATTGTCCAGTCAACATTTGGCCACCTGAGTCGTTGTGCCTTTAATTGTGCCTGCAGTTGAGTTTTGCATTGAAGAAGCAATGGTATTTTGTTTCTCAAGGATGGTAAGCACAGCAATTTTCTCAGGGAAAGTGTCTATTCCAAGTGTAGTGTTCTGACATAACTCTGTGAGAAAAGAAAGAAATAATGGTCATTTATGGTTAAAAAAACAACTTCATAGCACCCTAACGGTAAGAGACAAAACCAGCTCATATGTCTCTTGCTCTGTATACATACATGAACATAGAAAAGTGCTTCAGATGTTTTTCATTGACATTGTGTTTTATGTTCATCAACCTCTGTTCATATAAATACCCACTCAGAATAAAGCATTGCTTGGGAGGGAAGAAAAAGCCCCTTCTAATCCACTGAAACTAAGATGTCAAGAAAAAAATAGTTTGCAGAGACCTGAAGAAATGTTAAGAGAACCAGAAAGCTTTCTGCCTTTGCATTTTCTTCAGATTTGTTAAATTAAGATTGCAGGCATCATGTCAGATGAGCAGCAGTGCTTGTGAAAGTGCATTTATCAAGTGCTAACAAGAGGATGAAGGAAAATTGAAATGCCATTACAATCTTATTCTTTGTTAAAAGTGGAGTACTAAATTTTGTATTAATTCATTCTGACAGACCATATTCTGACAGAACTAAGATCTATAACAAAATGTGACTAAAGCGGATGTAGTTCAGGAAGTGATGTTTCATTTTTTCTTCCTAGCACTATGATGTCAATGTAATAGATAATTCAGAGTTGGGTTTCTTTTGTCTCAAATCCATTTATCTTTAATCATCAATACTTTTTGTTACAGGCAGACATGTACTTAAAAAAATAAGTAAAATCATTAGCTTCTTCGATTGTAAGAAAAATGAAGTAATTAGTCTGATTAATATTGCCAGGGAAAACTGTCCCATCTATCCTCTATTCCCAGACAATATGTGTGACAACATTTTAAAGTACGATGCTATTAACAGCCTTTTCTGTATCAAGTTGGACTTTTTCACTGGATATGCAAGCATTATTTTATTGTAACTGCCAATGAGACTTAACAGAAGAAAGATCAAGTGTTGTTGGGGGAAACACTTGCAAGTCATTTTTCTATAAAAATTAACACTTTGGAGTGTCGGGTTGAAAGCAATGCTGGCAGTTAGTGTTCCAACAAGATATTGCAGAGGTATTTCAGATATAATTATTACTCATTATTTTTTGCTGTTTATTGAGATACATAATCTTCAGCTGAGAAGTGCCAAGCAAAACTCATCACACCAGGGTTTTAGTCCAGATAAAAGCTCTGTCATTCCTAAGCTTTTCTTTAGATGTTACAATGAGGCTTCTCTAATGCTCACTGAGTGAAAGTGATTACAAGAAAAGCATCAACCACCACTATTTTATCAAGCAGTACAAGGCACAAAGCTGCCAGGCCACTGCACTAGTTCAGAGGTCAATTAAAGCTTACATGAAGAGGTGATTCTCCCTGGGCAGGTGTACTTGGAGTGTGCTACCAAACTTGGTCCCAGCACCACTGAGAACCTCAGTGCTGAGAACCTTAGCTGCTACTCAGTCATTTTTCTGAGAGTGTTTGCTTTTCCCCCATAACTGAACAGTGAAAAAATCTTAGTGAACAAAAAGGACAAAAAGGATAATCACATACAGTTCCTTTGGCTGCAAACTGCTATGCAATAGGTTATTTCAGAGATTCCTGTATTTTAATTCAGTAAATAAAATTTGCCTTTTTTCCTTTTTTTTTTTTTATAATTGCAGTAAAATGTCAGTCAATGCATTAAAAATACTATATTTAAATATCATCTTTAAATAACAAGTTAAACTTATGCGTAGCATAGTCTGGTGATTTACATTTTTTCATCAGGTCCTATTTTGTTTCCTCTCTAATCTCTCAATTTTGTTTTTAGCATGACTTATTGGTTTGACATGCCCACTTGGTTAGCTAAGGAGGATGCAATAAGACAGTTTGGAAATACTGTCATTCTATACTGTGAGAATTCTCAGAGGCATTGCATAAGCCTGGAACCCTCATTTTTTTCAGCAGTCATTTGCTTGATCCTCTGTTTTTGAAAAATAAAATCAGTAGATATTCTATCCAGATAAATTTAGACTTCTTTTAAAGGGCCACCACGGAAGTGTTTGTTTTCAATTTAGTAAGAGTTTCTAATTTCTCAGAAAGCACTAGCCTAAGGTTAGGGCAGACAAACTATTTAAGTAAAAATGGAAATTCTTATGCAAAAATACTATGCCAGTAGTCATAACCTTTATTATTGTTACAGAGTAGAGCCTTTTCACAGAATCACAGAATATTCACAGAATTGGAAGGCACCCACAAAATTGAGTCCAACTCTTAAGAAAATACCCATACAGGGGTCAGAAAAATTAATACATTTCATTTTTAGATATATCTTGATGAAGTAAAAGATATATCTTTCACTTCGGCTGACCTTTAGCAGACTTCAAAGGCTTTTTGCAGGGCCGTTTGTCTTTTCTGATTCTTTGGTAATCTCGCCTTGGCTCTTTCACTCATAAATAAGATGTATTTGATGGTTTCCCAAAGTTCAGTAACAATTGCTGTTATTAGAATTTTCCACTCTGTACACTGAAGGTTCTTTTAATTAATCTCACAAGACAATTGGTTTATCTCTTAGTTTCCCAAAAGCCTATGAGTGAGTTTTGTCAACTGTGCCTTTGTGCTTTTAAACATGGCCCTGCTGTACTGCTGTATCTGCCGGAAATACAGTTCCTTTGCATCTGTAGAGGCAACAGGCACCCAAGGAATATATAGAGGAATGTTGGAACCAAGAGAAGCAAAAGTGAGAAGACAAGTGCTGCTGATACTTACTAAAATCTCCAGACTTACACAACCTTCATCCTTTGGCCTCCCTCTGCATCAAGTTGCAACGGCATTTTTTAAATTGTCAGAATTATAAGCCCCAACTCCTTCTGTTTGCATTTGTATATGCATGTAACCCCAGATTCAATAAGTTAAATCTACATCCTCAAACAGTAGTTTTTGTCCTCATTCTGTCATTTAACATGCTTTCCAACAGCTTATAAACAGTCAAGTTATCAAAACTGAAAATTGAGGTCTGCCTAACACATCTCCTTCTCACAATATGCTAATATGCATAACAATATGCTTTTCTGATTATATTAAAACCTGGATAGATGTATAGGATTGTAGTTCATTTGGAAATACCATAGCAATGTGAGATATGTTTTTGAGGAAAAGCTAATCTTAGACACTAGATCTCATACACATAAAATACAAAACCCAATTGCTGTAGGAGGGAGGACTATAGATAAAGTCTAACAAATGTAGTTGAAGTTAATACAAATTCTGTCCATAATTTCGAGGTTTGTTGTTGCCAATAATTTTGCCAGAAAGGGCTTGCTCATGCTTGTGCCAGTAATTCCTGTTGTCAGGCTGACATTTCAAGAGCAGCCATCTGCATTTGTGCTTGCCCTCCCAGATGCATCAAGAACACATTCACATCCTCCCCGCAGCCCTGCACCTGGGAAGGGGCTGCAGTGACAGTGGGAGAGAGGCCATTGTGTAACCCAAATAGTCAGCCCAGACCATCTTTGGTGGGCATCTTTTACTCTCCATATGGGAAAGCAACAGCTTGGAATGAGTTGCAATGCATTGCTCATGGAATTGGTGCATATTGCATATATTATCTCCTTTTTCCTCTGGGTAAGCATCCTAGAGGGGTTTAAGCTGAATCCATGAAGGAAATGGGCTGAAATCTGTGACAACATGTATGCTTTTAGACTGACAATCTTTGTTCCCTCCCCTCCCCATTGATGTTTTATCTGTGTGATCAGGAAGTCTTGAGCTGGATCCTGATGGTACCAAAGGAAATTAACAGCGGCTAATTTCAATATTACATTCTGAGGCTCAAACAGTCTCAAAGGAGACAGAGAAAAATTTGCATTCAGACCATATTTCAAACAAAAACATCTTTCACTACTTTTTGAGCACATTGATGGTGAAAAATATGCCAGCGTTTTAGAAACAGAGAAACGCTGCTGATAAGGAAACAGTTCAATGCATTCTGCATATTCTAGGGGAATCCCTATCATGTAAATGATCCACCCATTCCTTGAGCATCTCTGGTCTCATGCTCTCATGTAGTGCAGACTCACAGATGCCATGAAATTCTTTATTCCAAGCAGCTGTGGGTTTGTTTCTTGATAAAATTACATACAGAAACATCATTCTTTTAATCCAGTTTAATCATAGAGTCTAACAGGAGAGTGCTCTTCAAAACAGAGTAAGGCGAACATAATTTCATTAAAGGTGTCCTGTAAGATCACAGTATCATGACCAGCTCCTCAAAAGACAAGTGCATGTAAACCATACAAACAAACTATTCAATTGCATGAAAAAGAAAGAAAACATTTACAATTAATAAAAGGGACATATCAGTGCCATCCAAAGTAGCATGTGACTTGTATATCTTAATAACCTCTCAAGAAGAATCATTATTTTCTTTCCACAAAAGCAGGGGAAGCATCAGTATTTGCTATGCTATTTTGATGAAATCTTGGTTCTGTACTAACAGTCATCAAATCTAACAAATATTATGGAGGAGAGAAGATTATGTGTGACTTCTATAAAAGACTAACAGATTATATTTTAAGTTCCAGAAATGTTTTGTTGGAGAGAGAAAGAGTTCTTGTGAAACCTCAGTGGTATACAGAATTTGCAATGGCCTTTGCACTGCTGATTTTTTTATCTCTAAGAAGAGCTATTTTTCCTCTCCATCTATTTAACATTTATATGAACCTTTTATGAGCTTGCTGTCATAATGACCCTCCCTGTTCTTTTGGTTTTCTTTTCTTTTAACACTTGGCTGACTTAACACCTCTGCTTAATACCAATTTGTGTTACTGAAGGTTAATGGTAATTACTTTAATTTGAATAGAAAGTGATTTTTTTTTCTAAAAAACAAAAGAAAAGAAAGGAACAAAGAAAGAAATTATAAAGTGTCCAATATAATAGAAACTGAAACATTGTTTATTTTTTGATCTCACATGTGTTTTGCTATCAGTACCAATTCACTCATTTATATTTGGATTAGGTACAAGGAGTCTATGATATTTGGCCTGAAAACATTCTATACATCTGAGAGATTCAGTATCTTCTCACTCATCATTGCTTACATCTTGTCACAGAACATTATGTTATTTCATACCAGAGGCATGTTAGTGATGTCAGGTTATACAATGCCAAAATGGAATTTCTAGTGTGTTGTGCTTTTGGATCAGAGAGAGAGAGAGAAAGAAATAGAAAAAGCAGAAGGAAGGTGGGAGAGAGAAAGAAAAAAAGTGACAGAGAGAAGATTAAGTAGAAATATATTCACCAACCTTGTGGATCCAGCAGTGTTCCATTTGTCCTCCACTTCTGGTCCTCTTGGTGGTGGGGGTCCCATGAAACACACAGTACATTCAGGTATCCATGGGAACATGCACCTCCTGTGCACTGAGGAGTTTTACACTGCCTTGTGCAACACACTCTGGATCTGTGGAAGGCCTTAGGAATGAGTTTGGGAAGTGCTTCTGGGGTCTTGGATAGTTTATGACCTTTTTTAAAACAGGACACCTGCCTCTCATGCGAATAACCTGTGTGAATGTGACATTCCCAGTGGCTGGAGGAGATTTACAACTGAGCCAGTTTGTACGAGGGCAGACTCTCTGGCTTGTAGCCTCTGGTGATGAGTGTTCAATGCCTCTGTACCAGAGGTTTTGCCATCATATACACAAAAACTCTTCTCCCCTTTGGCTGGTGGGGAGAGTGTGCAAACCTGGACTCAGCAAATGAGTCTGTGACTCCCTGCCCCAAACCCAGCCAGAGCTGATTTTCAGCATAGGTTCTGGGTTTGGCTTTCCTTGTCAATGCATTCTCCTCTTTCAGCTTTGTTTGCTTCTCCTTAGACCAGAGATAATTGAAAAATAGTGCCACCTTTATTTTACCTTGAGTTCCCATTAGGTGAGCTCACAGTCCAAACTCCCCAAAGCTAGGATGCATATTTGGAGTGGGATGGTAGTGACAGTGATGATGAGAGGGTGGACTTTGATGGTAGCAGCCTCTTAATACAGTTTGCTCAAAGTCTTTTGGTGATCTTTATAGTGTTTAAGGCAGTTATGATTTTTATATACCCCTTGGTGCCCAGTCAGGGCTTTAGGGATGGATTTTCTGACACTCCCAGTGGTAGAAGTACATCTGTTGAACTGCTATATTCTTCTTTGTCCAAAATAGATTTGTTGCTGGAGAGAAATACATGAAATATTTTTGTGTGCAGATCAGACCTACCACACATGTTGTCATAAGATCAAGAGGCATCTATGTCAATCATTCATTGATTCAGTCACGGCAGAAATATTAAACACACTGAAAATCACTCCTTGATGAATATCTTCTTCAAAACTCCTGGCAAACAAGGGGTTATGCTGTTTCCCAATGCTGAAGCAACCACAGAGAATGTACCCCATAATGTTTTTGCCAAGAAGATCACACCTGCACAGCTGCAGATGTATTTTTCCTGGCTCTGAGATGTAAGATCAGAGCCAGCCATGTCAATGCTGCCCTTTGGCCACTGTCAAGGCCAAAAGCTTTGCTTCTTCACTGTCAGCGGGGTGCCAAAGCTGAGGCCATCAGGGTACCCAAATCTGCCTTGCACTGTGCCACCTCAGAGCCTGCTCTGGCAGTAGCTGACACAGTGTTCCAGGAGAGCTTCTACACAGCCAGTTGTGCAAGCACGGCTGCCTTGCCCTCAGCAGCTGCTGCTTTTGGTTTTCCTCAGTGCCTCGGCCTCTCTCCTCCATGTCACACCTGCCACTGCTCCAGCTGTGGTCACCTGCCTTCCCTTGCTCTCCTTCTCATCCTGGGTTCCCCTCCCCATAACCAGGACACACTGTGGCAGAGGATCCTGCCCTGCCATCAGCCTCCCTTGGACATGGCTGCTCTGCCAGCCCTGCCCTGTGCCAGGCCATGGCACCAATGCCATCCCCCCTTGGCCACTTTGCTGGTGCCCAGTCTCTCCAAGGCCTTTGGCCCTCAGAGCGACAATTTGGGAAAAGACAAGGTGGTGGGAGCAAGCAGGGCTTGTCCAGCTCCCCTGGTACATGCCGGGGCCTGCAGGTGTTTTGTGGGCCTTTGACAGAGGGCGGCTCCTTGCCGTCAGTGCATTTTACCAGGAACATTTATTTGAGGACAGAGCAGCTGAAGCCATGATGAAACGCCATGCCTGAGTTCAGGTTGTTTTGAGTTGGGAACAGAAGGATGCTGGGACCTTCTGGTGGATGCTGGATGTACTGCTGGATGTCAGTACCCAGAAGCCATTCCTCAGGATCTATCTGTAAGTCCTGGTCGTAGAGGAGGCAAAACTTCAGTGTCTACAATATTTGGGAAAAAAACCCAATATTTTCATCTTTCTCCATGATTTGTCTTTTTTTCTGTTTGTTAGCCTGGCAAAAGGTCCTTCTGTCTTCCCTCCGACGAGCAATTTTACAGGCCAGTGTAGCAGCACTGCCCTCATCTCCTCAAAGAAGCATGATGCTTTAAGAACAGCATCAGGAGTGCTGCAAGGGCCTCCCACCCCTCCTAAGGTCTCCCCCTTTAGGTCCAGGAGCACAGGAGGCGACCTGGCAGCATTCCTGAATGTGGACATGGGTGGGGGTGTGGGAGGACTCAACCTGTCCGAGGTGTCACCCCTGGGGTGCAGCCTCCCAAAGCTGCACAGGTGCATGTGGGAAGATAGGTTGAAAGGAATAGTGCAGGAGGCAATCTTTCCCAATGAATTACAGCTGTACTGATTACCGAGGAGTAGAAACAGCCATGCCCACCCAGTGAGGTTGGATGTTATAGAAGAGTGGACTAGCTGGCTACAAGTTGTGGTTGGTGTTTGAGACCCTGAATCTGCCGGCTGTGCTGTGAAGAGGTAAGGGACATCTGGTTGTGCAAGGGACAGACGGGATTAGGCAGGGTAAAGGACAGCTTGGGGCTTAGCCAGTCACGTAGAAGGACACTTGCAGGAAGGAGTCAAGAGTTGGCTGAGAGAAGTCCATTGAAAGAAGGCAAGAGAAGTTTTTAGTAAAAGGCTGGTGTTGGTGCCAGTCGTGTCTGTCTTGACATAAATACTGTATGTGCAGACCTCTGTGTGATATCTCACTATCTCATTTGTTCAGGCTTATTACTTTCTCCTACTCGCATTTGGCTATTTCTTTCTAGCTCTCAAGACTGCCCTTCCAGAGTACATTCTTTTATATTATCTCTGTAGGAGCTGTGTAAAGTTAACTACTAATTTGTTCTTTACTTTTGGTAATTCAGCTTTTATGTTAATTTCCTGTACTAGCTCTACCTCTATTTTTAACATTAAATCACCTTTTCATATGCACCTACTATGGTAGTCTCTGGGAGAAGGTATTTCAAATGCATGACCATTCAGTAGCAGACATGACATTTAATACTGTGTAACTCAAATATTTATATTGTGTCAATCCTTGCAGTTATGAACTCAATTGGAAATGCTGGTATAAGTATTCCCTCTCAACTTTATTACTGAGAGAACCTTTCGAACTCAGGATTTGAATTTGTCTTTTGCTTGGAATTTATTTCACATAATATTATGAAGTTATATTGATTTTCATTAAAACCTTTATGGGATATGTAAACCAAAGCAGTCACTGTTTTTCTTAAACATATATAAATTAAAACACAATTATTTCTAAAATAATGTAATATTCTTCTGAGTAATAAGTGTACAATATTCAGGGATTTATAAAGCTTATGTCAAAAAGTTTATCTTCTGGTTTGTAAAAAAACTGCAGGATTTTATTCCAGTTAGATAAACAGTTTCTGTTGTGATGGATAAGATATAGCATAGTAGAAAAACCTAAGGTATAGTTTTTTAGGTAAAAGATTAAGGTTTATTACTTAGATATTATTCTAGGTGTGACATAATTCACATCTACAGTTGTGAGTCACATAAACAGAATATGTGTCTAACAATTTGTTAAAATTGTATATAAACTAAAATTGCCTGAAAGGTCATGAACTTTAGCTCTGGTATTGTAGCTCAGTAGCTTTTTGGACTTTTTTTTCAATGATGTGTGTTAACAGCTAGTGAAGAATAAAATTTAGTGGTTTGTCTCTCTTAAGACTTCATAAACATCTGATAGTTTAGCCATTGAAATGGCACTTCAGTGGGAATAGGACCAAGCACTAACTTCTCTTTCATAATAAAATGACTACAAAATACTCCTCAGAAAATAACCTTGTTTCTAACCTTCTTTCCAGATAGCTCCTGAAGCCATGGATAGTGCAGGTAATTGGGAAGTGCTCATAGTATTGCTGACTCTTCATGGAGCATTTAATGATGTTTTGTGGATACTGGAGCCTGGGAAAACAGAGTTTTCCCAGCTGCTTGAAGGAAAACAGAAAGGGAAAAATTAATAACAAAATGCACCTGCTGTTGTTGACATGATGCATGCATGTGAGATGTGATGTTTTGTTAAGAGGATGTTTGTAAGAGATATTGGACCAAAAAGCTGACATGTTGCCATTCTTGGACCAATAAGCTGACCCTATTCTTGGTTCAGTGAAGTAGTCTATAAAATGTGTGTACTTCTACAATAAATATATTTTTCTACTCTCTGAGAGGAAGCATGCTGCTGTGCCTTTCTTTGCTGCTCCTATAGCAAACAGCAACAGTGTTTGGCCTTCTAAGTGCCAGCCTTTGAAAAATATAATTTGTGAGTATCTTGACTCACTAAAATAAAATAGCCATCTTTAATTCTCAAAATTATAAGGAAAGGTCAGAAACTGATTGCTATGTGTCCTCAGGTTCAGAAAGCAGATAACTAGTAGAAATTATTCTAAATTTTCATTAATTCCATTATGTTTAAACCCTCATAATAGGGTACTTGTATGTATGATTTTTGATTGCTCAAGATTTTAAATCTTGTGCTTGAATGAGAACTAACCTAATTGCAAAACTGCCAAAGCATGAGTAGAACTGAGGATATACTTCTTCCCTTCTTGAAATTTCTATTCACATTAAAAAAAAGGGACTATTGTTCTCCTACACTGATATCATATCTGGGTATCCTTGCTATAACTACATTTGTAAATGATTTTACTATGTGTAATATTCACAGCAAGCTTAAACCAAAAAGAGATTATTATAGGAATTGAAGCTTTATTCTCAGGTTTACTGTCCCCAGACTCATCAAGAAACAAAACAAAAAAAAAAAGTGAGACTTTTTTCTACCAATGTCAACCAAGAGAACCAACTGTTAATGCTAGACATTACTAGATTAATTTTTAATATTTTCTGAAAAAAACTGGAAGCCCCTTGCTGATAAGTCATGAACAGAAAGATGAAGTTCAGCAAGCAAATTTGTTACAAGTACTGTGTGTCAGCTAGGTTAGGAGTTGAAATAGCTTCATTAGAATATAAACTTCTCAAACTCCTCCATAGATACATAATAAATAATCACTGGGTGTATGCTTTGAATACACTTAGGGAAAAATGCTGTGATGCTACATTTTGGCATTTGTCTTATTAGGGAAGTGTCATTTAGCATTAGTAGTCTCATTACTTCAGACTGTCTCTACCTGTGGCTGTATTTCTGACAAGAATATCAATTAGTTGTTTAAGATATTGCACCTGCTGCTTTCAGGATGAAGGCTTAAATATAACCACTTTACTGAGTGGCAGAATTTTACCTTTTTCTATGTCCTCTTTATTGAGGTAACATATCACTATTGTGAGCTATTGGCAAAATGTACTTATTTTTAATTAATGACAAGAAGTAACCTAGCATTTAATACAATTATGCAAGTTTTCTTATTTGAAATATAATCTTATTTCTCTAATTATGTTAGGCATAATGTATTTTTAATGGGTGTAATAAGCATCTCATTTAGCATGTCAGCTTTTTAAAAAAAATTCCCTTATACTCAGTTTTGGTTAACACGAGAAAATGAAAAAAAAAGACTTGTCTGGTCTTAAGAGCTCACTCTCTGCATTTCTAGAAGGGCTTGAAGAAAACAGGCTGTAAACACAGATGGTTGAGATCTGCAGTGTACTAAAGATGACTCGCTTCATTCATTTAACATATCCTTCTGGCCTTTGTAAGGTTAGAGTGCAGTTGCTTGGAAATCTCTGATGAATTCAGAAAACTTTCCTAAGCTTAAATGGAGATGGAGTGCTTGCAGTGTAGTTTCAATTTCTAATAATGAATTTTCTTCTCCATAGCTAAAGGACAGTAAGGCCTCCATCCAATACAAAAGACAATGTCAGAGATAAACAGCTGGGGAAATAAAAGGGAAACACTGACTTCCAGAGAGCCGTGGGTTGGTTTGGAAGGCAAGATGATGGTGGTAAGGAGGACTTTGATACTGATGTGTGGTAGCAGGCTAAAAAGCACTTTAGAACAGAGGAGTTGGGTAGCTGCAGTAACCAATCCAGCTGGCTTTCAGGAGAGGGGAAAACCTCTAGCAAGTAGCAGTGATCTTCAACCTGTATTAAACTGTCCCTAGGGGCCAATGCTTGCAGGATTTGTTTCTCTCTTCAAAGCCACTGTACTTAGACAAATTGAGATAGCCACTTCAGCATTCTTTTTAAAGCAGGTTTTGGGTTGTTCCTTCCTCTGTAAATCACTTATAATGAAATAAGTGGTTGAGATTTTCTTTTTAAGCTTTGCCATATGACTGAGATTTTAGGTCAATTGACATTTGTAATTTTGATATTTTCTCTACTGTTTTGTCTTGACTGGTAACAGAATCTGAGCCCACATCCACACAGAATTATACTTACTGTAAAGTGGCCAGTACTGTCCTAGTCTAACTCACTTGCCTTGAAATTGTCCCTTAAAAACATCTGAGGTGAAATTTACAAAGCAAAGGAAGCTTTCTCAACATAATTTTTCTATCTGAACTCTGAAAAGAAATTGTGTTGTAAGGGCCTTTAGGTAGCAAAGTCAACATTAGGTGTATAGAGTTCACTGAAAAATAAAAAATAAATCCTATTTGGAATAACTTATAACCGGTAAAATGTAGCCCCTCCTGACATCAGCAGGATAGCCTTGAAAAAGACATTCTGGTGAAATATGGAAGTGTTGGATCCTTGCCCTTTTCCCAGTCACAAAGAAGTCTGGCAGAGGCTGCATGGTGACAGTTTGATGGCCCTGGAAGCTGTGTGCCAGCAGGGCTGCTTTCTATGAACATAGCATTTATGTTTGGGCTAGACCACAGTAACATACACTGGCAGATCCATTTCTACAGCTTTTCTGGATTTTTGTCAGTCTGGTACCTTCAGGGAATAAATAAGGACTTTTATTTGTGACTTTCCCAGTCAAAGGTGTGGACGAATTGATGTGAGTGGTTGAATTTTTACAGCTTAGAAAGTGACTGCTTGTCATTTCAGATTCATTAGTTGATTCTGATTGTGCTCCCAACTTGTTACTAACATACTAGCTTAAATCTAATGGCTGAAATTTTTTAGTTTGTAATCAACTAAGAGTATACATGTGACTATTAATGTAGTACTTGTAACAGATACATTAAAAGTAGCGAACTCAATTTTCTTTCTTGTTTACTGACCCTACTCAAAGATGCTCCTGTGGCATAGGGAGGCATACCATATTATAGGAGAGAAAACTGATGTGCTTTCTGCCTTTTTATTTCTGTTCCGTGGTCCCAAACTTTCTTGTCTTCTCGGACTTGTGTTAGACAGTAACTGTACAGTTGTTGTATTTAACATTATCACTAGTTTTTACAAGTTACTTCAATATATCAGGAACTAACTTGACAATCAGATCATGTCCTTGCTTTTCTCTTCCCAAATAATTTGCCTTTGCAGTAGTGAAGATTTTAAAAAGTTATTTACTTGCTGGTATGTCACACAGTCCTCTTGTTCTCATCTTATTTTCTCTGCCAAAAAGTAGTTAATTAGCTGAATAAAAGAGATGTCTTGCACAGAATCAATACTGAACAATGAAATAGACTTCATACCTCCAGCAATGTATTTATAAGCTTTGGAGAGGTGAAAAAACAGATAATAATGTTTAGAGAGGAAACAAGAGGATAAAAAATAGTTTCTCACTTGTTAATTTGAAATGGGGGAATGTTCTTGCAGTATGACTTGCCTCTGCAGTACCCTGCAATGAAACAGGAGTTTGTGGTTGTCTTATTTGGTGCAATACCTTTGAGTGCTTGCAGTGTATATGGAAGTTTGTGTACTCGGTTGTGATTGCCATGGTTTAGAGGAATAAATGCAGCAAATAAGCCCCTGGTGTTGAGCAACAAGTGACCTCACCTGAAGAGATTATTCATGGCTCAGGTGGGTCAAGTAACTCTTGGTCCCTACCTTTTGTAATTTTTAAGTGCCTTGGAGCATTCTTCCTGGCAGATTTCTCTGTTGTTGGTTTTGTAGGGTTTTTTTCTAAATGAGTCTTTAAAAAGTAATCTGTAATTCCTATTGATACTGGAAGCAGAGCAAGAAAGAACTGTTTCAATCTTACTCTTCAGCATTATGGTCTTTAAGACATTTTTTTTAAACAGTGATTAGCCTATATTTCAAGGAAATATTCTGTTCAGCTCAAATATGAATGATTCATATTTCCTTATGTTATTGCACAAATAAATCAATGGCTGATTTCTTTCCAAGATAGAGACTGTGGGACACAGTTTTGTTTTTAAGCCCCCTGAAAACATAACACTCTGTTATATGGCTTGGGAAGACCTACACAGGGATTCTAGGCATCCCTTAAGAAAACAATATGCAGGATTCTCATAAGCACCTCACTACTGAGCTGTTTCTGCTCCATTTCATAAATGAAAAACAAATGGTTCTCTTGATAAAGAGAATGGGGACAAATTTGCCAAAGAGCTGTAATAAAAAAAAAAAGCTTTTTAGATGGAGCTCATGGGTTCTGCTCTCCACACTACTAAAGTGTTAATACAACAGAACACTGCTAGTTTCAATATAGTTGTGGCACAAATGTAATACTTGCTGGCTCACAGGAGCAATTTATGAGGTTGGATTTTTTGTTAGTTTCTTCTTTTGTATGTCTTCTGTTGATCAATATAACATCTGATTTTTATTACAGCATCTTAATGTTTTTATTAGATATTTAATGCATGGCATACAATGAATGAGAGTAATTGCCACTATATGTAACTTTCAGCAGCATTTATAGATATGTGAATCCCTCTCAGAAATTATCTTATCTAGAATTTTTGCAGTACTGAAGCAAAACTTCCTTTGGCACTGAGAGAAAAGTGTTATGAAAATCCTCTTGGTAAATTTGCAGCCATGATAGGTTTAGAATTTTCCTTTATACTGCTGTATAGACTCTGAAAGAAGCATATAAGGAAAATGTGTTTTTTTGAACACAGTGCAAGTTGAACAGATCTTAAAGATTTAAAAATGACAATGTATTGTGAAGCTCAAAGTATGTTACTGGCTCACCCAGTTTTGGGTAGAGGTCAGAAAGAAAATCACAATAATAATTTTGCCTTTCACAGCTGATCCTGGTAGCGAAAGGTGGTTTCAGATAAGATTAGTTCTCTTATTCAATGGCTCTTTCACAGGGGAAAAGAAGATCTTAGCCTGGTGCCCTGATGTAACTCTTCACTGACTACAATCGTGCAGAGATTTCTTTCATTACGTGTTTTCCCTCTCAGCTGTTGTCTGAGAGTGGATTGAAATGAATATACCCACAAAACTGGTACAGATGGTTATGTTCTTGGCTATTGCACAGAATTAATTGGTATTTTCTATTCCATATATGCCCTTATATTGTCCATACCTCGGTAGGTGACTGCATTGAACAATCTATGTAACATATGTCATATGTTCTTTTTCTCCCTGATCCTTTTCCCTGGAGTGGAAAGATGTGTAGCATGTTGTCTTGCTCTGGGAGCATGGCAAATAGATTTTTAAGGGAACCTCCTGGGTCACCAGCTCTAATCTCTGGCTATTGCAGAAACTTACTTTACATAAAACTCTCATGAGGTGAGCAAGCTCCAGTCAAACATCAGACTTCTTCATGCTGCTACTGGACAGCTGTTGTGCTACTTTCATATAAGGATTAGAAATCTTTCATTTTGAGCTGCAGATTTTTTGCCTTGTTTTTTGCCTGTTCCATCTCGTGTTCATGTTGTTCCTGATTTTAATTAGCTTTTTTTTCCTTCTAGACTCTGTCACACTTGCTGAATTTATAGACACCAATCTTCTTCTTAGCATATGTTTTGGTAGGCTGTTGTACGGTTAGTACGGGTTTGACTATGTTTGAGATAATTGTTATTGCATCAAAATTAAAGCTGAGAAAAGTAATTCTAATGGATTTAATTTTTCATTTCTTGCAATCATTAACTTGAACTACAGCAGAGTTAGTGCTGTACTGATGTATGACAAAACCCTTCCTTAAAACTTAGGTAAGAAACCTACTATACATTTTTTTAATATGCATTGCCTAAACATCTAATAGGATTCAGTTTAGTCTCCTGTCTGTCCCTAAGTAAGACTAAGAATAATCCTACTGGTTTCAAAGGAGTCTCTGTTGAACCAAGTTCCATGTGAAATTGGGGAAATATATCCTTCTGAAGCATAAAGTTCTTGCTAATGGCAAGTTTGAGGTGAAATTGTTCTGCCTCAGCCTGAGGCAAGTCATCAACCAGTATGGCTCAAACTGTACTTGCCTTGGAGTACGTCCCTTGGTGACTGCAGGTCCTGGCCTATAAATACCTGGATATGCCTCCATCTGTGTCATTCTCAGCATGTGACAAGGCCACGGTGTTTACCCAAGTACAGGGTAGTGGGATGGGGCTGCAGTGCTGAGCCTACAAGGTGGGTTGCTTGGTGTGAGTTCCTACCAGGCACAGATCTTCCCCTCCTCCCACAGCCATGCAGGACTGCTGCTCTGGAGTATGTCTGGCTCACAGAAAAAAAAGCAGAATTGACCTGATTGCTGAATGTGATGTTGAGTCACAGGCTAGAAAAGAGGCCGTTCTGCTGTGCCTCAAATTTATGAGAAACTAGGGCAGTTCAGTGCAAAGGGCTGGGGAACTTCAGTTTTGTTTTTGACACTAGACCTGTCAGGTTTGTCTGCAGCTTGGTATGACAATGACTGTCATAGTGTATCTGCGTAGTGTTGATCTGTGGCAAATGATCCATGTTTTTGTAAAAAAGCATTTATTTCTACTGAGTTTATACAGAGTGCCTGAACTGTCTATTCCTGTGTTTTCTTTCTGATGGTTATACTTTTGAGGAGTTCTAAATTTTTTTGTGAAGAAATTTAGGCTGGTCCAGAAGTCTTCCTCTTTGCAGTTTGCTGTTTCAAACAGTTGTTGAAAACAGGGAACTCCTCTTCAATTACCCCTTGCTTGAATATGTCTGGGTCTAAAGATGATCAGCATATCTGATTTTACTGTTTCCTTGAATCAAGGAAACATTATGGATATGGATAGTACCAAATTAATGATTCTCTTTTTGAGCCATTTCTTGTTACTGTTAATAGATAAGTGATTTTTTTTTTTAAAATCCATCTGTTCCTCTTACGTGATAGATGTTCATCATAAGTTCTATGATCATGTCAAGCATAAAATATTCAAAGACAACTTGGGGTTTCACCTGTTTCCATAGCAGAAGGCAGTCTGAGTTTTGTAAAACTGTTGTTATGGCTTGCTGAACGTATAAATAGAAATGAATCAGTTTTTATATATAGTTTGGACCACACAGTTCAAATATTTCTGTCTTGGAAAGGGTTATTTCTGAAGTTCCTTCAGTTAGGAAGTCTCCTAATCTAAGAGAGACATCATTAAGCCTGAATTTTAGCTGTCATGAACACTTCTTGGTGAAATTATTGTGACTTGGAAAATGTTACCAGATCAATGTGTTTTAAATTTGCATCCATCTTTCATTCACTTTTGTGAACATGGACTGCATGTGATACAGATAGCTTTGTATTAAATTCTTTTTCCTCTTTCCTATTACTGTTTTCCTAAACTAGCTCAGCTGTGGGTTTTGCCATAGAAATGTTAATAAAACTTCCCTCTTACTGTCTGATCTGTCCCCTTTTCTACCTATCTATTTGTTGTTTAATATCCCCTTTACTATCCATTGTTAAGCCAACATAAGAAAAGGAACTTGACTGTCTCTAGTTCTGTTAAGACCTACTGATAAGTGGATATCCTGTTGCTCCTCTGAACTCTGAGCATGTTCACTTTGATGGATTTCTCTTCCTTCTGCTAATGCTGCTTGATTTTGCAGGTGGAAACTATCAATTTCCCGTTTCAATTTGTTAAATGCATGATATAACTTTTTTAACAGGAAATTATGGGGAAAGTGGAATGGAAGCCTTTAAGGAGTTGGCTGCCCAAGAGGGTCTCTGCATTGCTCACTCTGACAAGATCTACAGCAACGCTGGTGAGAAGAGCTTTGATCGCCTGCTCCGCAAGCTGCGAGAGAGGTTACCCAAGGCTAGAGTGGTGGTTTGCTTCTGCGAGGGAATGACGGTCAGGGGGATCCTCATCGCCATGCGGCGCCTGGGAGTGCTTGGGGAGTTCCTCTTAATTGGAAGGTAAGGCTCTGAGTGTGCTTTCTCTGCCTTCCCTCTCGTCCTGTAGGCAGAACTGTGCAGCTTAGGCTACCGGTAATTTCCATATTTAATTGTCTACAGAATGAAAAGAAGTGCCAAGATGGTAGAGCAGATTCTCAGAAAGGAGGTATGAACATGTATGCCAGCTTCATCAGTGGTGATAGCTTTTGCTGAACTGAATGTTAATTGCTAGCTCTTTTATATGGATATATGACATTACTGTTTTTGTGCTTTTGTACACTCGAGAGGAATGCTTCATGGACAGGTTTTTAGACCTGAAGTAGGGAGTGAAGAATTATGATTTCAGCATGTGATCTGTGACACGTAACAAAATTTTAACAAAGGATGACCCCTCCTAATAATTTGAAACTCCAATTACACAGTGCTCTTGATTACTGGAACTTTTTTCCAGTCTTATGATTACAACCTTGCAATCTGAGTTGTACATTGTTGAAAGCTGGAGCACTGATACTGTGTAGGCCAGTTTGGTTTTTAAAACATCAAACTTGCTGATGGCTAAACGAGCATGCATGTGTGCTTTTATATTACCAGAGTAACAGTGCAGATGTATGCTGGACAGAAAAAGGCTGTTCTTATCAAAATGAGACTGTTTGCTTTGCTTTAGTGGAGTTTCTTTGTAGGTATTC
Organism: Toxostoma redivivum; assembly: GCA_013397375.1. Taxonomy (NCBI): domain Eukaryota; kingdom Metazoa; phylum Chordata; class Aves; order Passeriformes; family Mimidae; genus Toxostoma; species Toxostoma redivivum. The sequence continues at coordinate 261,871 of VXBI01010786.1, forward strand.
ACTGAAATATTGCAATTTTAGTTCTATCGCATACTTTATCCACAATTCCATTTTGTCATAATTCTTATTTTGAGGCTTCATTGACTTTCACCTTGGTTTCTGCAGTGCCTTTGTCCATTTTTCTGTCTTGATGAACATTGCTTAAATGATGAGGATGGATATTTTCTGTCTTGTATTAGATTTATAATGTCTGCTTTAATCCTTCTATTTACTCCTTTTCTTTATTTGTAATTTCAACATTCCTTGAAGGAATGTTTAAGTCCTTCAAGGCCTTTGTCCATTGTTTCCATGCCATCTTATCTTCTGTTATCTGATCTTATCAGCCTTCTTTTTGTCCCTTTCCTTCCTTCCCTAAAGTCTTTTCCTGTTTTGACTGGGAGCCTCTCCTTTTGCTCTGTGCTATGGTATTGTCTTCCCCTGAGTGTGTTGCTCCTCAAATCCCAGAGTTGTGATTTCTACAAGTCAGTACTGACTCTGGCCTAAGGAATAGACTGAAAACGTTAAGCCACTCTCATAAATTTTTTTTTGTTGCAGTCTGTTTGCTATCTCTTTGAAGCTGAGATTCTAGAGTGTCTCTAGAAGGTTGTGAAAATAAGAGATAGCACATTTTGAAAATTGTTAGCACTAAAATGAAACAAAGAGTAAGGCTGTATTGAAAATGGTGTGTTCTAGATTGTGCATGTGTGGTTCAAGTGCATCATTTAGTTTGCATCAATTGAAATGAATAGAGGAAGGCTTTGGGAGTGACATGTTCTATGTATGGATTTTCAGTGAACAGAAGAAATTGAATACAATAAAATTAGTCTCAGTGACAGCATCACTAGTCTTTTAGTAAATGCCCTGAAGCTTTGGGCTGTGCTGTGCTTTCTTTGTGTATTGTCCCTGTAGTGGTGTCTCATTGTTCACTGATTTTGGTGCTCCATCTTCCTGCTGATCATATAGAGAACCAAATAAATGAAAACTCCTACATTAAGCCACAAACCTTGGTTTCCTATTAGAGAACTCAATCCCCTACTCCTTGGATATGTGGAATATTTACACTTTAAATTTCGATGTCGAGCTCTTACCAAACATAACCCTGGTGCATAAACTTCAGTTGTTTGTCTTAGAATTTGTCCAACAGTGTAGCTCTGAGCTTTTTGTCAGAAATGCTCACCTATTAAATGGAATTTCTTTGGATAGCACTATGTATTTTTCAGGTAGATTTTCACATGCCCTTCCTTCATGCTGGTAATTGAGTAGGGGAGACTCCTTTTTAGGGCTGAGTGGGTTCTGCCAATTGTAAAACAGGCTGGTTACTGCTTTGCATAGTCTGGATTGTGCACAACAGCTGGTTGAAATAAAAAGTATTATAGGGCTTGCATGTGTTCTTATGTGCTTGCAGAACTAAAAGAAAGACATTTCCTTTGAATTGTCCTAATTAAGTGATTTTAAAAAATGGCAAATTAGCGAACTTGTGAATAAGTAAGTTGCAGTAGAACTGCAGTGCTATGAATTTGGTCATCTATATACAAACAGGAACCAAGGCATACATTAACAGTACTTTGATGTGCTATTTAGTCTCTTTTATTCAAGTACCCAGCTAAGCAAAAAACTAAGAGCCTTTTAAGAACATTCTTTTAATTGAGGGAAGTGGGAGTGAATGTGAAATCAAGACTTTTTTTTTCCAATAATGAGCTAAACAAAGCCTTTAGTTTACTCACAGGTTTATTATCAACCACATTTTATCCACCCCATACTCTGCTCTGACTCACTATAAAGAGGAAGCCTTTGCAAAGGAACACCTGGCTAAATAGTTGTCTTCCTGCTTCATTTTCAATATTTCTATTTATCAAAGTAGACAGGAACACCTTAGCTTAACTAAATTCATGCTATCAGAGAGCTGAGAACTAAATATTACTTCTGTTTAATCTGAAGTTCAGTCTCCTTGACTACTGGAAGTGGGAATCTGTTATTTTAGTGAGAAGGGTATTCCTCTCTTTGAATCTGAAGGGAAGCTGGAATTAAGGCAGTACAATAGATGAGGTTACAATCCTGCCTGAGGCAGAGTGGCAGATATTCTGGAACCGATAGAGTTGAAATGTAGTGGAGAATCAGTGAGAATTTATTAGACTATGAAATGATGATAATTTTAAAAGGTCTGATAATGAAAGGGAAAGAAGGCAAAACTTGATCACGGTTTTTTTTTTTTTTTTTTTTTTGTATCAAAATAAATATTAGATTAGAATTGGAGTAGGCAGTGGCAAAAATCATGCTAAAAATTTAACTGTAGGCTTAAGGGAGTTCAGGTGATAGCTCTATTAGCAGAAATTAGTTTTGATGTGAAGAGATTACATAGGAAGGTATTCAGTCTCATGTGTCTAATCATGTTTATGCAGGCCACCGGGTTTTATGTTACGTAAGAAGCATCAACTAGGTTTTGTAAGAATTTAATAGATTGATGAATCTCCTATATATCCTCTGAGATCATGCATCAAGAAAAGGCATGTAACTGTTTTAAGAGATGCTCTGAGGTCATGGGAAAAGAGAAGTTTTTAGATAAACATTTTAAAATTAAAATGCTCTTTCACTGTTCATTCTCAAACTCCTGGACTCTATGGTTTATATAAAAGTATGAGGAACTTTATGAAGCACATGCTATTTTTCAGTACAGTTCTTTGTAAAGGACTAGATACTGCTTTACTTCTGTAGGCTTTCTAATGCTTTACCGTCTCCATTAATGTTGCTATATGGGCTGTTGTAGAACTATAAATTTTAAGTGTCAGTAGAGCAATCTCTCCTGGAAGTTTGAATGCTTAGCAGTCAAGGTATGGTTGGATTCTCTGCTGTCAACCCACGATGAAGGGCAAATCTGTTCTTTCAATGTATCTAAGAAAACTAATTTTGCATAGGATGACAGAGCTTTCAGAGTACATACTGTGGTGAAATTTTTTGACTGTCCCCCCCTTCAAAAGCCAATATTAATAATAGTTTTGGCATTTAAATTCATACTTTCTAAAAGATTGACAAGGTATTATCACTGTAAGCTGTTTGGTCCTGTTATTTGACATCGCTGGATAGATGGAACATGATTGCATCCAAGTGCAAGAGTAAACAACTTGTTGGTGAGTTGACAGAGAAATGTGACCTGATATGGTCAATCCCTGGGCAGCAGGGTGTGTGGGAGGATTTTGGCGGATCCTTAGAGCAGTTATCACCTTCCAAAGCCAGGGGTTTTATGGCAGATATGTGATCCTACTGAGCTGGCACACCATTTGACAGAGGAATGCTTTGCCTACCCCAGTCATAACCATCAGTTCCTTAGCACTGAGCCTATTGAGCCTTTTTCAGCACCATCACAGCAGAGGAAGGAGGGCCCCTGCACTTGAGGACACCATGACTAAGGCAGGGACTCAAACCCTATCTACAATAATCACCCCAGCTGTCAAAAAGTGGTAGCAGAAATTAAGAGATCCATAACATCATTTAGTGAGGGAGGTGGAAGAAGCTGGTCTTTCAGCAAGGAAGCGACAGAAGTTTCTCACTGTTTGAATCTATTTTAATTGGCAAGAAATCTAATTGGCCCCAAATTGAGTCTCTTGCCTGTAATGGTACCTGTTAAGCAACCTCCTTTTCTGTGTTTTAATTTGTGATTTTTTTTTTTCCTCCCTATTTTCTACTTTTGTCCTGTTCAGTAGAGTACCTGGCAAGTGTCTGGGTGAGCATTTGGCTGCTGGCCAAGGTTACAGTTGACATAGGCTGCACTGCCAAAAGCATGATGTTTATGTATTTCTCCTTCATTCAGTTCTGACATCACAAACAACTAAGAGTATCACAAATATCACCTCACATATGTGGCTAAGAAGACTGCCTGCCTCTTGCTCCCTGATGAGTCCCTGGTCCCAGTGGCTCATGCATTACTTATAAAATGACTGAGAGTATTCTACTGTTGATGGAATATTCTTCATAAAGGAGATGACCATCAGAGACTATGACTGTTCTTTTGACTAGCTGAAAGAAAGATGCTGTACTCTGTTCTCCAATGCACCATGTCTTCATTTGTCACATGGGCTGCCCCATATTTATGAAAAGTCAATGACAAATGTCCACATTCTCCCAAAGCAGCTGAAATGTTTTAAGGGGCCAATGTGTTTAATTCTGTTAAGAAAACATTTGCTATTTTTAGGTATTTAAGAGATGACAAAGAAATCAGTAAGAACCAACAATATGTTGTCAGTGGGGGAAAAGACCCTGCCTTGTGCTAGCACAAATTATCTAGGGTAGCTTTGGGCCTTGTAAAACTGACAAAAATAGTAGCTATGGAGAGTGTTGCTCATGATACTGTTTTATTCCAACTTGCTATGAATGGGAATGTGTTAAGAAAACTGGTAGTAATCCAGCACTGCCAAATGTATATGATTAAACCCAAAGCATTCAAATTCCATGTCCTGTTTTTTGGGAGGGCAGTCTAGGTGGTAAAACTCAGTGGCTTGAAAGTACAAAGTATAGATGACAACAGAATTGGCATGCTGAAAATAGAAAGAAAAATAGTAATTTAAGACCCAAAGGTTTACTTTACATGCATTTTGCTGAAGAAAGAGGACTATTTTTTTCTTCCTGGTACCTCCATGACTGAAGATACTTAGACTGACTACTTTTAATGTTTGTTGTTGTTGACACTCCAAGTTAATGGAAGACTGTGTTTAAATAAATGTTTAGATATAATCAGAGGTTCAGCTGGCTTTGGATTAGAATTCTTATATTAAAATTGAGGTAGATTCTGTGAAATCCTGAAATAAGTCATAATAATTTTTCAAATACTTTCAGAGTCTAACTGAAGTTGGCATTTAAGTAAAGTATTGTCAATTAAGATAGTCCCACCTGGCAACATCAGACTATTTCTTGAACATTATCAAGGTTTGTAACAGGATCCATTGCTAAATTTAACTCTAGAATGTTGTCAGAACATGTCCCTAGAAAACTTTACCTTATTCATGGTTCATTTTAGTAGCTGCAGTCTATCACCTGTTTACTATGACAAGAATTTATAATTTGCGTGGATGAAGACAGAATTACATGATGCAAGAAGACTGAGCAAGCATATTTTGTTTACCTTCTAACCTACAATAGCATTGATCCATGTTAAAATGTGGTTGCATATTAAGTGCAAATTAAATAGTACTATACTTGAGCAAAACTGCATTTTTATTCTTAATAAAAAAAAAGCTTGCTATTACAGAGACAAGAAAATACAAGGATAGGTATCTTTTATGGTAAATGTGATTTTATGTATTGCGGTAGGCAGTTTTTAAAATATGGGGGTGTTCTTTTGTCTTTTCACTTCTTGCTTCTATGTGGTGAGTTAAATAGATTTTGTGTGTAATTAAATCTTTCCTATAGGCATCCAGAATTAGTTTTAAAAACATATATTAACCCTTAGCTATTGCTGTGTATGCACTCAGTGCTTTAAATGAGGATGAAATGTGTAGAAGTTGTAGGTGAGATATGGTGCTTTTGTAGATAAGACTCAATTTTATTGAAAGCTGCCTTTTTTTTGGTAGCTCAAAATGAGAGTTTCTGCTTTATGCAATAAAAACAGGCACAGAATAGTCAATTTCAGTCCAGATGTCTGTTATTCCTAGTTCTTCGCAGAAGACTCTAGCGCATAATTTTCAGTATGGTGCTTACTAAAGTGAATCCACTTTAGAGGAAATAAATCACATCACCAACAGGTGTGAGACTCTTCTAGCAGTCCATGTCAATTCCTGCCCACCACTCCAGAAAAGGTCTTATACTGACAGACATGAAATACTGGGTTTTCAATAGCTTGAAGGCATAGGAAAAAAGCCCAAACCATTCACCACAGTCTTGTGGGCCAACTTTTCCTTATAATCTTTATAGTTTTCTGTCTTCACATGCCAATGTATCCAAAGACTTCTTGAAAGAATCACGTTTATAGGGATTTAAGGTTGTAGGCCATGCAAATGTGAAATGGTATGTTTAAACTGCACTTGAGTCTGCTTGCGGACTATCTGTGGTAAAAAAATAATTAATAAAATATAAAGTTTATATTAAAATCAGCTTAGGGTATCTTTTGTTCTTGGACAACAGTCATATATTACTCTGGTGTCTATACAGAAGCTTGAAAGAAAAAAATTTCCAGGCTATTGCTCAGAAGACTAGATGTCATGGATTATGAAAAATAAATGTGATGTTTTAACAAAACCAGAATACATATATAAGGCTAAGAAGAAGCAGCATGGATTACTAAAATATAAGTTTTTTTAATAAAGTAAATACTTAGTTTTTTAAAAGTTATATGAAAGCTTCTTGGCTTGACAAACAGGACATGAAAATGTTTTAAAACAATATACACTGTTTAATGGTAGCCAATAATGAACCTTTTTCATAAATGAGAGAAAGTGGAGGACTAGTGATTTTTTTTGTTTCTGAAGATGTAATGCAATTGATTATCAAAGGAAAGGGATGCTTTCACTTGCTTAAGTCACTTGAATAGGAGAGGAAATAAAAGCATAAACTGTCTTGAAAACATTACCAAATGTGTTGCTTGAACTTTGTTGGTAAAATTTGTGGGGAAAAAACCTCTCAAATTTTCAGGTTTCTTTAAAAATTCTGAGATGCTAGGGCAGTTTATGCTTCTTAGCAAAGGAAAGTTAAGACTTGGCTCAGTGTTTTCAAGTTGTCTGGGCATGGGTTCTGCAGGAAGAGTTATCTAAGCTAGTAATGTCCAAGAGAATGCAAGGAAGGACCAACCTTGACAGAAATAATTTAAGTTTTCTACAAAGTTTTCCAACCCTGAAAATGTGCAAAGTTTGAGATCTGCTTATTGTCTATGAACGAATATGGATGTTAGGTAATTGAGTTGTTAAGTAGTGCTGTGCTTATTTATTAGGCAGTATATGTTTTATCATGCTTCTGCAGAAACCAGGAGATGGATGGATGCTGCTCTGCTGGAGGATTATGTTGTACTTTTCTGTGAATGAATCGTATAGAATGATGTTAGTTCAAGGGTCTTTCCATAATTTATGTAGGGCCAGACCTTGTCAGGTATGTCTCTGTGAGGCTGAGGTTCTTCATATAGGGTTAAGAACCAAACCAAGTTTTGTTTTTCTCACAACAGTTAAAATAAGACCCTAATACTATGACCTTTTAAATTTCTACAGTTTGCTTCCAGTTCCTCTTAGTGCTCAAATAGAAATGAAACTTTAAAAAGTTCTGGTAAAAGCATGAGCAAAACCCTCACTCAAAATATAAAACTCTATCATTTTTTGTAGGGTTTATTTTCTTATTCGAAGCAGAAAATTAATTATCTTTTTAAGAACAGAAATTGAAGATTAATCTTACCAGAGTTAATAATTATGTATTATTTAAGAATAATTATTTTCATGTTTCCTGACATGTCTTGGTATAAAAATAGGTTTTCCCCTTGCAATATTGGAATATATATAATCAACTGTTACAGTTCCAGTCTTTGGATCACTAGAAAAGCATTGATAATAAAGTTAAGTTATTGGCTGACGATAATGACAACTGCCTCAGCTGTGCCCATACAAACAACACTTACTTTGACAGACACAAGCACACCAAGGGGAAAATAATTTGTTGCAATTTAAGCACCTTTTTCTTGCATACTGGAAAGCTTTAGAGCTCCTGTGAATAATCAGTTGGCTGCACTTTCAGTGCAGAAACTTAGTACTTGTTTAAACCTTTGGTTCATTAAGCAGAAAAGTTAAAATAAAGAGCAGGGTATTATGCTGTGGAGAAAGGCCATATACTTTTATATATTACCTATTTTTCATTATTTTTTTTTCCTTCCTTTTACAAATGCCCTTCACATAATGGCCTTTGCTGGAGAACCCTGGTACATTTCCAAAAATAGAAAATGCACACAACTTTGAGCAGTCTGAGGAGCTGAATTCATCTGAAGGGAGGCTAGCCCTGAAGCATCTTTATGAACATGCACTGTGAAAATTTTAGGTCATGCCAATGTTGTGATCTGGCAGCCAAATATGTAATGTCTCAAAAACAGAAGTTAAAGTGGACTAAAAGGAATTGGCCTATGTTGATATATTCTTAGTCTGTTGGTTTTTGGCTGAATTTTTCAGCCAAGAAAAATCCTTTCAGTTTCTGAGGCAAAGTGGTGCTTTAGGATCCAATGATGTCAAGAACTTGTTTCACAAAATCAAAGCTGGCTCTTTCATATTTCACTATTGCCTTTTCAGCACCATCAGTCTATTCTGCTATAGGACTAGAAGACTGACTGGCTCTTGACCACATTTCACTCCAGCCTTTACTTACCTGCATCTTAGTTCAGTTATTTATATCTCAGAGAGGAAGAATTAAAAGAAGAATTTTGTTTCCAAGCCTTGCAAATTCACTGCTGCCTGATAAGTGACCTGGCACTTATTTTAACTGACTTTAAACCATATGCATTATTCACTATGAGCTATTCGTGGGTAAGCTTTGATACCTCAGGCTCATACAGTTATTTTCCATGCTGGTGATTTTGTTGTATTTATTCATTCTGTGGGGAGTCAGCTTTAAGGGGTTTTTCTTCCTGGCTCTCTTTGAGGATAATACTGGAAGGATGTAATGCGAGCCAGCACTAGAAAGAAAATACACTACTGTTGTTTTGCTTAATAGAAATGGAGAGAGTGCTTTTTTTTTTTTCTGCTTTGCAGAATAAAACTCAATTCCTTGGTTGCATTGCTAAGACGAGGCTTAAAATCATCTCTTGCATGTCAACATGAGGATTGGGAAAGCTGTATAATAAGTCAGATTTAAGCAATTCTGTGTGGAGAAATAAGAATGTGAATGTGACTCCAGTTATGATTTCTACTTATTTCTCACAGCAGGGTGACTCATTATGGGTTGCCTTTTATAATCTATACATTTTCTCTACTCTTCCTTTAGTGTATCTCTCAATATACACTTGTAGCTGCTTCCATACTGTTATATATCACTTGCATTCTTCAGTTCCTTGCATCTTCATCCATCCTTTCTTGGTCTTTCTGCCCCATTTACCTGAGTCTGGACTATCTTGAACCCTTCAGCACTTGCTATTTTGTGCAGTAAAAGCCTGCAATACTGGTACAATTTCCTTTCTGTTAAATCATAAAGAGTTTTAGCATTTCCTTAATCAGAAATGGAGATTTGCTCTTGAAAATCTTACTTGTATAAAGGAGATGCTTGAGGAACAGGTTAATTTCATAGCTCTTTTGTGTCATCTGTTTGTTTCTTTTGTGTTTGGCAGAGGAGCACCCTACACTTAAAGCCGAAATTATGTAAACATACCAAATTAGGAATGCTGTATCCTCTTTTTGTTTGTGGATGTGAAACCAGCAAAGAGACCCTCCCCCTCAAAAGTAGCTATGCAGCTGTGTAAGACTGGTCCTTTTGTTGTTTTCAACTGTTCTTGATGGACTTTGCACTATTATTTCCATTAAAAAAATACAGGATGGAGTATTTGTTACATTAACCGCTGTTGCCTATACAGAGCTGAAATACTGTGATTTGAATCTGGTCTCATATGCAATCCCTGGTATTTTGAAACTAAGTTCTGAGGAGAGGCAATGGTATAAGGGAGAGAGACTTGGCCAGTGTTCTGACTTTGGAGGCTGACATTTGATCATTCTCAGATTTGCAAACTTAGTGCATGTGAGGGCTCACTAGGAGGTAGAATAATGTAAGCAAACAAACTGAAGGCCGAAGTCTGTTGAATGCTCCACTGCTAAGGCCAGTGCCCAGACTGGTTTCTAGTGGAACAGCTAGAGTGCAAAACTAAAGGTGTTATTCTGTTTGCATCTCAAAGGAATTTGTCTCAGCAGGGTGATTACGCTGTATTTTAAACAAACCTTGAATGGCAATGGAGAGTTTGCAGCATTTACAAGACAGAGGATAGAACACAAGGTTTTGTCAGAGGTTTATGTCCAAGTATGACTGACTGCTTTCTCTTATCTGTTTGCCATTATGTTTATGCGAAAACTTCTTAGATAGGGAGACTTAACTCAAGTAATTGTTCAACCAGCTATTCCAGCAGGGTAACAATTGCAGCTGTAGAGAGATATAGGCAGAATTAAGAAGGAGGAGAGATAACAAGCTAAGAAAGGAGAAGAGGTAGCACTAAAATGCAAGAAAGAAAAACATCCATTATAGGAAGGCAAATAGAATGTGGAAGTGGGGAGGATGAGTTATAAAAGTCTGTAGATGAAGAGTTTTCATTACAGGTAGTGACTATTTTTTTTTTTTTTCCTGATCTAGACTGAGAATGTTAAGATACATGAAAAAGTAGACTTGTGGCTCTAAACTGGAAAAAATGGTGGACGGTAGCCCATCAGCCTTCCATACAAGAATGCTTTTGTTGAACTGAAATTCTCGAGTAAAATATCGAGGGCTGGATTCTATTTTCGTGCTGCTGTGACAGTTTCATGAGTGACACTCTGGGCTCTTAAAGCAAGTGTGAAATAAGAATATCTTTTGATATGATCTTACCTGCAAAAAAGAGAAATATCCATATGTTCTAAGACTGTGTTTGTTGGTGGTAAACATCCAGTGCTTGCGATTCAAATTAAGATCTTTTATTTGCACTTTTTTTTTTTTTTCCTCTGTGAAGCAGTGTATCTCCTAGAATGTAATTTGGCTATTTTGTTTTCAAGCCAGGTGACTGATATTTCTTGTAATTTTTGTCCTTGGTATAGAAATTCCAGATGTTCTTGTTTAGATCTTCCTAAGCTATTAACTGTGAGAAAAACTAAGTGGTGTCTATGAGTTCCCAACATTAGTCTGAATATAAGAGAATATCTTCTTTGTACTTTACATTTGCTGGATTTTAATTGAATCAAGTATTTCTAATGGAACAGGGAATATGAGTGTACCTGGATTTGTTATCATTTATGTTAGATATAGCATCATGTTTGTCCTCATGTAATTTTTTAAATAAATGCACTGTTTTTCAAGTCCTGCAGGTTTCAAATGCTTTCGGGAAAGGACAATATTATAGGTCAGTGAAGTGCCCTACAAAGAAGGGTAACCTTAACTCATAACTGAGTTTGCTAATCACTACTGCAAATAGTAATAATATTTAAAACCGAATAAAAATATTTTAGGGAATGATGTACAGCATAGACCAAACACCAAGCAGAAGAGGAAGATAAATTAAATGTGCTTAAGAAAATGTTATTTTGATGTTGCATGAGGGTCATGACCCCACTGCTTAAGTGGAGAGGTGTTCAGCATCAGCAGGAACAGCTGTGCCTCAAGTCCTGATGACCATGGAAAGAGGAGCTGGAAGAAGAAAGTGTTTATTAAAGTGCTGTGGCTCTTTCAGAATGCTTTGAGACTGTATAGGCACACTGATGAAAGCTGTCATTTCTCTGATGGAGTTCCAGAAACAGATTCTGCAAGGTGATGAAAACCTACCTAAAGTCTCCTTTTCCTGGCTTGAGGCAATGAAAGTTGTGCTATCAAATCTAGTTCTTCATCTTTTAGAAATTGAAACTTTCTTTGTCCAGAGTCCTTGAATTAGAGAGAACTGGATTTGGGATCCCCTTGTAATATTCAGAGGTTCCTTGTAATAAGTTATTTTGAGATTGCAGTTTGCACTGAAGAATGTGGCTGTTTCATTGCAAGGTATTCTACCCGATTAAAATTTTTACTTTTCCTGTTAACCTCAAGTCACTTTGAGTCCCTAGACAAACAGACCTTCATATACCCACTCCTTACCTATCCAAGTTCTCCAACTCTCTGCTTCTGGGAGCCTCTAAAATAAACTTCATACATTGTTAATGCCTAAATCTGCAGTACAGTGAAAGCTGAAATAGTGGAGACACTCTGAGCATAAACTGAATTTAACATAAAAATAAGACATCAACTGTTGTATCTGCTGTGTTATTACATGTTGTATGTAACTCAATATGAAGCTCTGGGATCCATTTAAATGAAATTGCCAGAAGTTTTTGGACTGAGAACCAGAAGGAGTCTTGCTGTGTAACTGAAGTCTCCCCTTGAGATAGGGAGTGATTTGCATCCCTCTTGAAGGAGTCAGGTCTACTGGTCATTACAGAGTATACGGAGGGCTAAATGATAGGGGCAGATGTACAGACAGAAAAACAGCTGTGCAGTGCTCCAAATCACGTGTCTGTCTTCTTGGGATTATTACATAAGAAGTCAATTTATATTGCAGTGGATTGTAGCCAAGGAAAAATAAACCTCAGGACCTTGGTCTTTGAAACGCATGCATCTCCGGTTGCTTTTCTCCCTGCTGTTTTTTTCAAAGATCTGTACAAATGATCGATTTTATCTTTTTGAAAGCTTAGTGGATGAACTAAACATTCTGGAGGCAATGCTTATAACAACCTGAAACAACTTTTAATGGCTTTAACAGTTTGTTTTCTTTTTTTCAGCAGGAAGAATAATTTTATTCTTTGCCAACCAAAACATTTTTCTTAAATCCAGAGCAAACTTGTGTCAATTTCAAAACAAATATGCTATTTCAAAATAGAAAGTCAGAATGCTCCTATTTTGAAAATGTTGAAGCTATTTCTTCTAGAAAATGTCAAAATAAATTGTCATAACATTTAACCCTCCATCATTTTGAAATTGGTGAATAATTTTTCATCTCTGTACAACTGTAATTTCCAGCAGATGTATTATTCATTCTTTTTTTAGTTATGCTTTTTGAAATCCTGGCTGATAGTGACTACACAGATCAAAATCTACCAATATTTTCTCTCATCTGAGATTCCATCAGGTTCTTATGGGTAATGACTATAATACAAGCCTCCTTTTTTTTTTTTTTTTTCCCTCTTTGACCTCCACAAATACAATGTAAGTTCTGTAGACTTAAGTCCTTAGGAGAGTGGGACAGTGCTGCATGCCTTCTCAGCATCATGGAATATGCCTTTCCTGATAATCATCATCTAGGTTTTTGGCTCCCCATAGAATGATTTTAGCTTCAAAATCCTTATGTAATGTCAGCTTTCCTTTTATCCTTAAGGAAAATGTTGATCTTTGGCAATGCTATCTAGAAGATGTCTTTGTCCAAAATGCCAAAATGGAATGTTCTGAAATAGTATGAAGCAGTGCTGTGCAAGTGCAAATCTTGTCTGAGACTGGCCTCAGGAGATAGAGCATAAGGTATGCAGCTTAGCTGCTGGATTCTCTAATCAATACTTGTAAAAATATATGCATGAGAACACAGAATGAACACTCCCTAAACAGCTCCCTAGAAAATAGCTGCAAACATGCATTGCAGCACAGGAACTCCATAATGTATGCAATGCTCTATCGACCCAAAGAGGAGCTTGCCCAGCTTCACAGTCCTCCTTTTAAAGGTTAGGATCTTCCTGTGCTATGAGAACAAGGAGAGCAGTCACGTTGAGCTTTCTACACATGGCCTAGTTGACCTCTAAAGGAACCGCTCTCTCTTACCATGTGCCTGTCTCCTTGCTCCTCTACTCCATTGTCTACAGGGATAAGAGATATGCAAAGTCATGCAAAACAAGTCCGGGAATTCCAGATAAGGAGGTTAGAAAGCATGTGTACAGAAAGAAACAAACAAGTTTTTCACTAAGTACTTCTGCCTTTCAGGATGGAAAATGATCCTGTGCTGGCAAAATCCCTTCTGTAGCTGAGACAATAACCTCATTTCTCTTACCCTGGTTAATAGAGGGGTCTCTGTTAAAGTAAATGAGAGCTGTAGGTCACCTTCTGCTGTAAGCCCTCTGGGATATGTGGTGGTTCCTCCCACCTAGGCTTCCCACTTTTGCCCTCACATTTCTTACTGAGGTTGTATAGGCAAAGGCAACGTTCTTATTCTGCATAGGTTTGCTTCAAAAAGACAGCAAGTATGAATTACACTCTGGTTTTAAATTATTATTCCAACAATATGCACTTATAGTTTAACACCAGATTTAGGACTATTAAATAACAATTTACTAGTATAAAATGTAAGCAATAAGATTCTATTAAAGTTTAACAAGTGGCACAGAATAGGATATAGTAGGGTAGCAAGGAATGAGCAAAGTTACTGTCAGTATATCTTTAGCTTGACTTTAATCATGCTAATTGAGATGGCTACAACACAGGAGGGAAGAAGATTCAGAAACAGACTGAGACTTGCAGTCATAAAGGTCAAAGAAGCAACTTGATTAAAAAGCCAATAGACATATTTAGAAGCACTGTATAGAATAAAATTATATTAGGTATAATCATGGTAGAGAGTGATATAATTTTATAGCAATGATAAAATGTTGAAGACCCTGAAAACCAGCATTTTTGTGCTTCTTTTACCTGTATTTGTGCCTTGGTCCTTGTCTAGGGGTACAGTAAGATTTTGTAATTTTGTTTCTGAATTCAATGTAATTGAGCTAGCAGTTTGCTCTAATAAATAGGTCATCTATTTGTGATTTTTCAAGACATAATATATTTTTGGCCTAATCTTTATCTTATATTGTCTTTATAACTACATATTTTATACAGGTGACACACGTGATTTCCTTGTTGTAAGAGTCTGTTGCATCTTATTGTTTATTTACTCACTCTATGCTATATTTAATTTTTTAAAAAAATCCTTTTTTTGTCTCGTGCTCAAAGAACTAATCTGTAATTGAACCTCCACAGTTTCTCTTATGTCAATAGAATAACCAACCAAACATTCAGAAGTGAGAAAGGCTGTTAAATAGGTGCTTCCTTACCATTTCTCGAGTCATATACTTATTATATTGTCTAGCCTTTCATGCCCCTTCACAAAATAAATTTAAGGTTGGGAAATACGTGCTTATATAACTTACACACATTTCTTTTTTAGAGGTAGCATCCAGACTCTTTACTTGTACATAAAAAGAAAGTAGATTTGTGATGTTGAGGCATTTTTGCTCTAGGTAACTTTCCCTTCAGTTGTGAGATGGGACTAGAGTCACTAGGACATGGAGCTGTACTTGGCAATCCCTGAAAAATGAGTTCAAGATGAGGCTCCTCAACTAAACTTCAAGAGACTTTGTGGCTTCACTTCTTAGGGAGAGAAAGGCCTGAAGCTGTCTCCAGTCTTTTTTGGTACTGTTGGTGTGGGGACTACTTGACCTCATGGTGGTGATTCAGGAAGTTATGGTCCATGGTTGGGGCCAGCAGTGCTGGAGGCTCTTTAGTTGTCACAGAATCTCAAGGAGGGGAATCTCAGAGGTCTGTCTCTGGGTCCTTGGGCAACTGCTCTGATACATCCGGACTCCTTTTTGGTTTATGGTTTCTGTTGAGTGGCACAAAACCTCTGATTTCTCTGATGAGGTAAAACTAGATTTCTCCTGAAGCTTGATAGCCTGTAGAGATAGAAACTGTCACTGATGCAGGGTATTGAACTTTTCTTCAATTAAAGATTTTGTACTTTTAAGTGTTAGGCATTTTATACTAAAAAACTTTTAAAATTCTTCTAAAAGTTAGTATTTAAAGTTTCTTAAAGGGAATGAATGTCAGAAGGAATTTTTGCACTATTTTAAAGAAAAAATGGGCCCCAGATTTATGATCTATAATGAAGTCAGGGATTGTATCATATTTGTGATAATCAAACAGCAGTTTGGCTTTACATCCACAATCAGTTTGGTATAAATACATTTTGTGAATTAAGCAAAACAGAGTCCTAACTTTTCAACTTTAAATAATGCCAGTTTCTTGAATCCATTGCTTGTATTGCAAAATTTGATTATGTGCTTTTAATTTACACCAGCGCTCAGACTAAGCATGTTTAATGCAATTGATACAGCTGGCTGAAAGGGGGATATATTTTAAGACAAAGACACATGTGAATCGGTGGTTTTCTTTCATAAAAGTACGTAATTAAATAATCTTCTGCTCTGACATACAGGAGAAAAGGAACCTTGGCTCCAACTAACATGTAAATAGCAGCCCTGTGTTTTGAGGAACAAAGGGTGGTATTTACAACACAGACAGCATGTTATCATTGTCATCATCTCTCTGTAGTTAACAGCACCTCTTTCTGAAGGGTCCCTCAATGTTACAAATTTTGCCATTTAAGATCTCTAGAACACTGAACATTTGCTTTTTGTTTTCCTTTTTTAATAGAAAAATTCTCTCAATTGTGTATTCCAGGATTCCATCTGCATTAAATCTGCTAATGTCACTTTAAGCATCGGTGGCTGAGGTGCCAGGTAGAGTCTTTCCAGATCCCACATCTATGCAGGCAAGGTCTCCTGTCCCTATTTTGACTTTTTCTGCAGGACACAATTCAGTCTCCTTTGCACTGCTAGAGCCAAAAGATGTATTTGGTGGGTACATATGGCTGGCTTACAAATACTTCTGAATAATTCTTCTCTACTTTGAGAAGGGAAGCCAGCACTTCTCCTTCCTTCTTCTGCCATTAATCAGTGTCACAGTGATCTAGATGGTAGTGGTGTAGGTGAACATTCTGAACTGCTCAACATTCCTAGGGACAAGTTTTTTTTCCTCTATGTTCTCAGCTCAGGACTTCTCATCTCCTAAATTTCCTTTCTTCTGTCTTCTTCCATCTTCTTCCATCTTGATCTCTCATCAGACATCTTCTGTCTTTGGAATTCAAAGTGAATGAGAAAATCTTGCTAAGTGCTTCTTGAGTACCAACTGACATACTCCACAGTTAGATCAAAATTAAAAACTCTGTTAGCACATTATAACTGATATTTGATATAAGATACTTATTGATTGTTTAAGTCTAGCCTCATAGTTATACTAGGTTTATGTATTGTAAAGCTACTCAACCTAAAAATATTCTAACAATGCCTTCCCCACTGGGTACACGTTAATTTATAAGGTGAATTAACACTTATTTTCATGTTCTTTTTCCTATGTGCCAAGTAGAGGAGCAGAGATAAAATCAGAGAGCATATGCTAATTAACATGTTCTAAATAACGGAGTGAACCTATCAGAGTCTCAAGCACCGAGACTATCTAAGACATAACTATCGGTTTCTTTTGCAGCTGTAATTATTCTGCATCAATTGTTCCCTAGCTTTCCCTTTTCAGCAGGCCATCAGGTAGAAGCAGGACCTGATGCAAGGCTTGCTGAGCCTAGAGAATCTGTTTGGAGTCTCAGTGTATGTCGTGAGAGAGGGATTGCAATGCTGTGCTGGAAGCACAGACACAGACTCATCACCCATGTTAGATTCATAAAGAAAGTATATTTATGCCTTGTAGTCTGGCAAGTGTTTTGTTTAGGGCAGTGTAGAGCACTTAGTGGACAACACATGGAATCAAATTACTTTTTTTTAATCTTTTAATGTATCAGAATACATATTCTTTAGAGACTGCTTTTTGGGTTATGTTCACCCTCTGTGTCTTGTACTTGCTTGAAAGGTTAGAAGTTTGTGGCAACCATGGTTTCTATTAGATCAGACTGAGAACTGAGACAAACGATCTGAATCCTGAATTTTGTGTTTGTGGTCAGCTGCTGCTGAATTAGTACTGAATGCTTTTGAATCACTGCTTGACATTTCTAATACTGCTGACTTTTGGAAGATCTAGAGTCAATTGAGATCAGTCACCAAAAATCATGAAGTAGGAGTTACTAAGAGAACAGAAAAACGTGTTGGACTTCATTCTTATTCCCATCAGCATGAATACCTGTTCTTTGTTTTTTTCCACCATGCTTTGAAACAATAATATTCACTGACTCTAGTTATATCTAGTTGTATTGACCTATTTTTAACTCAGAGTTGTACAGATTGTGCTGCTACTTCTCTCTGACTAATTTTTCTGAGTGCAAACTGGGGAGAGTATGCTGTTTTCAGCTTGAAAAAGGGAAATTGCAATCTTTATCTAAATCTTGACAGCAAGAAAATGATGGTTTATTACTATTGTTTCTACTTTGTTGTCCTGAATAGATGACCCCTGCAAATATCTGGTCTTTTTATAGTCTGTGAAATGGGCATTGTAATGCTTACTTGTCTTTGTTTCTCTACAGGAGGGTTTTGAGAATTAATGTGTTGATGCTTTGCTGTTATTCTATAGATTAGATCTATGTATCCAGGTATTATCTGGGAATACTGATTGTGACTGCCAATTTCCCTCAGTTGTCCTGAGATAAAAATATGCTGAAAGTCAAATGGTATACTCTGGTTACATAAGGAAGATCACAAGGGACCAATGTGTGCTATCTAACTGGAGTATATTACTAATTATTTAAATTATTTCAGGAGAGAAAATGACTTTTGTTTCTGTATAACATACTAGAGGGAAAACAGCAGAAATCTACATCCTTTACAAGCTGAACAGATCTAGTGTTACACCCAAAAATACAACATTCCAAATGAAAGAGGACAACTGTCTTTGTCTCCTGAATAGTTATACCAAACGATATGTCAGATAGATTTGTATTCCAAGGGGACTGCTTTTCTTTTTTTTTTTCGAGAGAGAGACCGAATTCTCATCAGTAAGCATTCAATAAGACACTCACTGGTCTGTTGATCTCAGTAATTTTTTACTGTAAGTTGTATGGCTGAACCTAAATACTGGTACAAATCTTCACATCTCAGTACTTCTTCTGTAAACTGTCCGGTTCTTCTGGATATTAAGTTTTAAAGAAGAAGTTATTTAAAAGCACTATGACTGTCTCTAACAAATATCTAAGTGTTTCCCCACCATTATGTGGGGTATTTTTTTGTTTGGTTTAATTGAAAAATACCTCTCATCAAAGGAAAAAAGTGTGGCTTTGAAAAAAAAGTATACATATAAAACTTAGCTCTGCATTGAGGTATCTAGTATTGGCAAGAAAAGTACCATCAGTCAGTAGTAAAATATACCATGTAAAATAAATTCTAATAAAGGCTACAATTCTGGATAATGGTGAGTGATGCAAAAAAAAATGTCTATCATCCAATTGTCTTTAAATATTACTATTACTAATAATATTAATAGGAGTTGGCTGTGTCCTGGGGAAGCTTAGGAATCTGGGACATGTCATTAGCAAGAATGATTACATTTCTAAGCTTGCTGAAGTTCTTATTTCACAGCCTTGCTGGAATGCTTTTAAATTTAACACAATTCCCTTCCACAAGGGAAAAAAAATAGGAGGGGGTAGGGGAAAAAAAAACTTCTGAGTGCACTCTTTAATAATGTAGTATAACTTTTACTTTATGGACAATCATACTTTCTACTGGCAAGGTTAAATCTGGAAGAGCTGAACATCTGAATTC
This sequence comes from Toxostoma redivivum, assembly GCA_013397375.1. Lineage (NCBI taxonomy): Eukaryota > Metazoa > Chordata > Aves > Passeriformes > Mimidae > Toxostoma > Toxostoma redivivum. The sequence goes on from VXBI01010786.1 coordinate 281,046, forward strand.
TTAGTTATTAAAATTTTAGTTCTGAAAATGATTATGAAAGGGAAGGAATCTGGTCAAAATTCACTTTCCCTTACCCTGGCCTCTATGGGGAAAAAAAAAGTATAAAAAAGAGGTATTAGGACTCTTGGCCAATTTTAAACAGATTTGGCAGACAAATAAAGTTCTTCAGAATTAAGTTTGTATCAGTCTTACCACAACTGACATCTGTGCAGAGGGGAAACCCCAAAGCAGTGCTCTTTATCTTCACAAGAGCTCAAGATACTTCTGCTTCTTGTCCAGGCAGTCAACATTGATGGGGCCAGAGGGACTCCTGCTGAGTCTGAGGTCAAACAAAGGAAGGAAACCCCAAGTTGAGGGTCTGTGGTTATTCACTGAGAGTCTGTGCAGAAATGCAGAACCCAACTAGACAATGAACAAGTGCTTTGTTAGTTGTGGTGCTTCTGGAATTCATTTGTTACTGAAACATATTGGTATAAATAACTTAATGCTGAATATCTGTTAGGAAAAGTATTCATTGCAGTGAGTTCTGGTGTAAGGAGGATGTAAGAAAGATGGAAGTGATATTGTCCTTTAATGTTAGACAGTTAGCATTTCACATGGAGTTTACTATCCTTTGAGCTTTCCAGCTTTGTGTTTGCACTCAAACAAATAAACACTGTTGAAAAAACTTCTACAAAAAGTTCTTTCTTTCTTTTTTACCGTTTAGAATTTAAACACCTTAGTAAGATCTCTGAAATCTGAAAAAGATGGGTTGCTGGATGTACAGACTGATACAAAGTGAAGTCAAATACAGTAATAGCCATTGCCAAAGTAAATATGGTTCATAATAAAAAATACGACCTTTGTTGACTGCTCAGAAATTGTATCCACATGCTATGACATAAAGTTAAAATGCAACTTAAGAAAAGAGGTGTTGTATCAGAGAATTTTAGTTAAGCTTTTGGCTGAATTGCAGAGTGAAGTGCCAAGTGAATCTACCAGAAACTGGTGGAACACATACATGCATGCACACATTCTGCTATACTGAGCCTGTACAGGAATTGAAATTCCTTTGAGCTAATCAATTCTGAAAGTGATGAAATGGCTGTTGTTGATTTGTTTGTTTTCTCTGAAGATGCCTTGCCTTCACACACTATGTTATCTTGCCAACAAACTGCATCTTTTGCCGGTTTTCTTGGAGTGCTTCCATTAGTGGAATAACCTATGAAGCAAATTCACATTGCCTGTTTGATCTAATATGCTTTAGCAACTTATCTGTGAAGACATCTTCACATTGCACAAATGCAGGTGGGAGAGGGCATAGTGTGATACATGGTTAGCATGTGGTTACCTTTTGATGGCCCTAATAATACAAATGTAAAATGTCATACTAGCTTCCAGTAAAAAAAACCATGCACGGGTGTTTAGTTGCTTCAGTAAACAGTGGGGTTGACAATTCCGGGATTTTTTTTTTAACCAGCATACATGAGATGCACCTCATAGATTAAAATATCTGGCCTTTATACCAGCAGAACTCAGATGTTGTATTAAGTGTTTTATATTTCCAACCACTCTCATATAGCAGCAAGAAAAGATAGGGACCTGTGTAGTATCACCCTTTTGGAAAATTATTAAATATGAGACAGTATAGTTCCAGCCAAACAGGATCATGGATGTCCTCTGCTCAGGACTTGATGGGTGCTGTGAGTTAAGATCAACACATGGAGAGCATCAGAGATGTGCCTTTTAATTTTATATGGTGAAAATGAACCAAACTTCCTAGCATCTGCCAGTATGGGCTGTTGGTACAGCTATAAGCAATAAAATGCTCAGTGTTCTTCAATGTCAGAGGCCTAAATGATGCCTTGATGACATTTTTGACAGCTTGTTGTTCAGCATGTTTAAGACAGAATGACTAAGCTAGATAGATGCATGGAGCCTGGAGATGACTGCCGTATATATCATTTGTCTCAGAACATCTAGATGAGCATCTTGCTTTATTATATAAACAAGGATTTTGCATGTCAGGCTATAACTAATACTATTTTTGAGGTGAGGGATGGTTTTCATTAATACCAATCTTTTTTGATACTTGAAATTATATATTTGCACTTACAAGGTATCAATGTTTTTATTGTACCTGATACGTTGTTACTTTAATGTCAGAATCCCCCGCAGTGAAGTTTCAGAAACTGTGCCAGACAGAGAAGCAGAAAAAGATATAAATTATATTCACAAACATGAGCAACTTAAATTATGTGGGACTGATCAGAAAACTGTCTGTTCTTTACTGCTTTTGAGGGAGCGGTGGTTATTTATAATAATTTTTGCAAGAATTTTATTAGATCTATTTGACTTGAAAAATATATACCAAAAGGAATCTGCCTTTAAAACTAAGCATGTAACAGAGACTTCAAAATGTATTTTTGAAAGTGAATATACAATATATCTCACACTATAAATTCTGTCTTTGAACTATTAATGTCTTTTGTTGCCATACCAACAGTTTGGTTGGAAGCTGAAACCTGCTAGACATGTCTGTCTAGGATGTGAAGGGCTTTTTCTTTCAATAGTTTTGGCTTCCTATTCACTTCTTATAAGATCAACTCTTGTGAAATCCTGTATTATGAAGGGCAATACCACAATGTGAAAATAAACTGGTTCTTTCATGTGGTGTGAATAGTTTAAGGAAAAATATGATCTAATGAGTTGGGGGTTTTGCAGTGGATGCTTTTTTTTTTTTTTTTNTTTTTTACCCAGACCTCCCCTGTTTTCAAACAGAAAGCTTTCATGAAACTTAGTTATTCTTCTCTGATGACCTGTGGGTTTCCTTTCTACAAGGATTGCATCTTCTCTAAATCTCCTGTAGTCACCCAGTCTGTAAAGGAAAAGATGCTTCTTTGCTTAGCAACCTGGTGGATATACAAATCACAGCTTCCTTTTTTGTTTCCTATGACACCTATACAACATCCATAAATATTTTAATTACAGACCTGGCATAATGTGGGCTTGTTTTAAAATTTTATAAGTAAACAATGAAAATAGATATGGATGTAGATGGAAGGTATTGTTAAAACAGCAGGAAGGAAGTACTCATATATGAAAGAAATCACATGATGATGTCAATGTGTAGCAATCAAGATAAAAGCTTTGCATGAGAAATTTTGCCTGTCACACTGTAGATTCACAAAATCACAGACTCAGCTGAGTTGGAAGGGACTCAAAAAGATCACTGATTCTGATATGTGGGCCTGAACAGCACCATCCCAATGAAATCTTTTAAGTCGTTCAAGTGGCAGTGAAATGAACTGGTCTGGGTCTGTGGCGACTTTATGGGACCAAATAGAAGACTAGAAGAGCAAGTTGTCTTTGAGACTTGTGAAGCCAAGGTTTAAAATCCTTTTTCATGTTTTTCCTTTGAGATTTGTTCTGTTGTATTTTTCAGTTAAGCAGATGAGTCAAAAGGACTAGGGAAAAACTGGGGTGTGCTTGAAAATATTGTATGTGTGCATTTTGTTACTCTGAAGTGTAATATAGTCAACTAGACATATAAAAATACATCCTTGTGCATATCAGTGTAGGTGACTTACATAATTTCCTGGCTCTTACACGGATGCATAATTCAACCACAACAGACTTAATTTCAAGCACGTTACTGCCAGCTTTATCTTGCATATGGTGTTCAGAGGTGGATTCCAGATGCACTTTTGCTGTGGAAATCTGTCACTGATTTTTTTTTTTTTTTTTCCTGTCCTAGAAACTACCAGCTAAGTTTATTTTTGTCTCTTCAAATGACATATGTAACCTTGTAGCCCAGTAAATTTGAGGACATTTTTTGCTTGTAATAGGCTACGAATTTTCCCTTAGGCTCTATTTTGGCCTTCCTGGAGATGTTTTGAGCTTGCAGCACCACTTATCTAATGACCAGGTGACTGTCACCTACTTTTTTTGGTGTTTGTTTAGCCCTCTATGATTGTGTGGTTTTGATAATTATTGCTTTTTCTGCAACTACTACCCAATAAATAAACTAATACACAATAAGTAATGTTAATCCTGTGTGGAATGAATTAGCTGCAAGGCTATAATGAACTGCAGCACAGAGAAGTAAAGGCACAGGGTGACAGACCCAAGCCTTAAAAACACAGGCATAGACTTATACTGGAGATTCTGGACTGTAAAGCAGCTCTCCAGTGACCAGCAAAGGAATGAAACCTTGGCAAGTTTGTTATACCAGAAATAGATTTACCAACAGGGGTTAAAAGAAAAAAAAAAATAAACAACACCAAAGGCAAAAAAGCCAGCAAATTGATTTCTTCTGTTGTCTTGCTGAACAATGAAGAAAAAACAAGGCCTGTAGAATATGTTATCAAACCTAAAAATTATTCTAAGTGAGGAGGGAACCATCCATATTGCTATCCTCCTGGAAAAAATTCTCTGGATACTGCAGGTTCCCCTTCTTTTCTCCTCTCCCCTACATCCCTTCATTTTGCCCCTGCCCCTCACCAAGCTTTTGAGTTTAAAAAGGTCAACAAAACATCAAAAACATGGAAGTTTGGATATATATAATTTGAATTGTGCATAATTATATGTATGCAATGCATCATACTGCATTTTATACCATATTATATGTGTAATAAAATTTTAGTATCTTTGCAACTAGATTAAAAATAATAGATCAGTCTGTTAAGACTGATTAAGCTGCCAATAACTTCTTGGGTTTGCATATAAGGTGTGTTCCTTTTGTTCTTGATGAAATTTTTAGTTTAAGTGATGAGAATTAACATCTGTATCTTGCAAACAACAAATGGGCAATGCACTTCTAGAGAACATGGTATAACTGGTGGCATCCTCTGTACTGGAACCCTCTTAACCCTTTATAAAAAGGAAAATCTAAGCGCTGTGATTAAGGTCGCAGCTCAAAGGCTGATTGCATTTTGATGGGATCTGAATCACTGCAGTTGAGTTCTCTATGGACACCGGTGATCTCATGCACAATTCACTGCTAGTCCAGTTAAATGTCCTCTGTTATAAATAAATTACCTGCACAACTCCATATAAATAAAAGATTTCAGCATTAAATAAATAATGTGAACAAATAAAAAGGAAAGATGGGTATTTATATGACTATAATTAAACCGCAGAGGAAGTATGTTTTGCAAGAGGTTTTTTAAAGGAGAATGAATTATTTTTCACTGTGTCCTGTAAGCCATTCAGTGCTATTCATTTTGGGAGCTAGCATTGCTTAAGTGCCATAATAAATGCATGGTTGCACAGAGATGGTACCACTGTAATTACATGTGAGTTGGCATTTTCTCTAAATCTTCCTTTGGTAGTCACTTTGGATTTCCAAAAAATGTTTTCATTTGACGAAATTTGTCACTTTTGGTGTCTAACCAAAGCTGCTTATATTGTTGATTTTCATCACAAGAATGTTTGCTAGACTATTAGCCAACAGGTTTTACTTGCATTAATGTAAAAAAGAAAGGAAAACTAAATTACAGAGCCTGTCTCTTACCCATCCAGCTGAACATTTCATTGCTAAAGTTGGCAGGATGACTTCAGTCGAAATATTAATGTAGTTGTTCCAGAGCGTAAGAACACACCATCAACAGAATATAGGATATTTTTATTTGCATTTATTTGAATAAAAGTTCATATATACTCCTTAACATTGGAAATAATTACCTTGATTGACTTTGCAGAATGACTTAAAACTTAATGATTTATTAAGGACTAGTACACATCCATGAAAATAATATAATTTTTTTTGTTGTTTGGAAATGCAGATAAGTTTCTCTCTAGTATCTCAGTGGTTAAAAATATATCATGCTGCTTGTTCAGTCTCAAAGTGGAGTGGCTAAACCTGGTACTACAAAAGGAAATGCAGCCTTTCAACACTGCTGAACTAAAAAAAGATAGTGCAGGTGTGCTAGGTAGGTTGTTGTTTGTAATTAATGAATACTTCCTGTGGATTTTGGATCCATTTCTGATAAAAAGAGATAAAAACACAGATAAAAATCAGTGTGTGCCTTGGAACTGTTTCTTCCTCAAAAACAAAAAATGCATTTGGAAAATCTGCTTAATATTTGTTCTAGGAAAAAGTGAATTTGCATGTTATGGTAAAGTTTAAAATGCATTGTGCTTGGTTTTCCGGTATTGCTTCATTTTAAAATGAATTAAGCTGTGGAAGTGCATGAAATTTAACAAGGGCAAGTGCCTGATTCTGCACCTGGGACTGAGCAACCCTGGTTGCATGTGTAGACCAGGGAATGAGAGGCTGGAGAGAGCACTGTGGAAAGGGACCTAGGGGTCTATGGCAACCTGAACATGAGCCAGCAGTGCCCTGGCAGCCAGGAGGGACAACCCTGTCCTGGGGGCATCAGGCACAGCATCCCAGCCGGGAAAGGGAGGGATTGTCCTGCTCTGCTCTGAGCTGGGGCAGCCTCACCTCCAGTGCTGGGGGCAGGTCTGGGTGCCACAATATAAAAAAGACATTAAGCTATTGGAGAGTGTCCAAAGGAGGGCCATGAGGATGGTAAAGGGTTGAAGAGTCCAGTGAGGAGCTGCTGAGGTCACTTGGTCTGTTCCACCTGGAGGAGACTTAAGGGAGAGCTCACTGCAGTCTGCAACTTCCTTATGAGGGGAAGAGGAAGGGCAGGCACTGATCTCTGCTCTGTAGTGACCAGTGGTAGGACCTGAGGGAATGGCCTGAAGCTGTGACAGGGGAGGTTTAGGTTGGATATTAGGAAAAGGCTTTTAACCCATAGGGCTGTTAGGCACCAGGATAGGCTCCCCAGGGAAGTGGTCACTGCTCCAAGCCTGACAGAGTTCAAGGAGCATTTGGACAGTGTTCTTGGGCACTGGTTGTGATTCTTGAGGTGTCTTGCCTAGGGCCAGGAGTTGGACTTGATGATCCTGATGAGTCCCTTCCAACTCACCATATTCTATGATCCTATGTTTCTATGAATACACTTGAGGTTGGACTAAGCTGGTCAATGCTGTGAGAGAGGAGTGTAAGGATGGGAAGTCTCTCCAGCAGCTCATTTATCACATTATAAAAATTTCTTTAATAGCATAGCTGAGTTCGATAGTTTGCCCAGTAAAGGTTCATGCCTTTGTAGGAGACCACACTAAGACCCTTTTACCTCTTTTTCTGTATGAGCCTGGAATTTCATATACTCAAAGCCAAGTTTTGGGTTTCCAGTTGAAATGATACTGCATTACAATGGAAGAGAGGAGTAGCACCTGTTTTAGCTCCTACTGCCTTTACAACTGCCCCCTTTATTCTGTTATTTTAATAGGGAATGATTGTATCTTGTTTTTCAGATACGTGGTTATATTAACTACAAATTAAGACATCTAAACTGAAGTGTCTCAGTTAGGTGTCCAAGTGTATCATATGACTGAGATCTCACAACAGTTACTGCAGGGCAAGTCAGGACAACTTTTAAACCAGTTCAGTCCCCTAACACAGACACGTGCTACCTGAAACATCATCTAGTCTCTGTTGCCTGCATTTGATTAAGTTTCTTTATAATTGCAGCTTTGGCACCTAACTCACTTACAGACATGTAAGTAAACACACCTTCATGTACACACATAAATTAAGGTTTCGTGCTATGAGACTGAATTGCAACCAGTGTATCACTTTTAAGATCATGTAGTATCTTGTACAATGCATGGGACATAGATTGCATTGATTTGAATAAAATTGTTTCTGAAGGGCTTTTTTGAGACTAATAATGGTGAGGTGACACTTTTAGACCTTCTATAAAAGCATGGAGTCTTAGTTTCTCCTTTCAAAACAACTTTAAAATAACTTTTCCCTATGAAATACCAAACCGAAAACCACAAAAATAATTTTGTACAGCATTGTTTGCCCCGAAAGAGAACTTTTGAGTTTCTGAATTTCAAACTTACGTAAGTCAAAACCAGATTCTGAAGTCTGTATGATTGCCTTCTTTCACAACTGTGATGAAAATTTCTACACCAAACCATGAAAATATAAAGTGGGATTTCATTTATGATCATATTTTGGAAGGAGTCAACCCTGGTCTTGTAGTACCTTTGAGTCTTCTCTCCCAAACTGCAAATACCAAATGATGCACACTCAGAAAATGTAGCATGCTTAGGGTATAACACCAGAGAATATGCAATGTGAGTTTTACAGAAATGCAGGGTCTAGTGCAGACTCAAATCCACAAAGTTCTCTTAAGTATTTTCACTTTCATGTGAGATTTAAACTGGAGTCTCTCTGCCTTTAATGCTTGCTTGGGCTTTTGTTAGCAATTGGAAAGTGTGCATGTAGCTAATACCATCCAAATGTACATATAATGGAGAGGTGTAAACACCACAATTTGGACTTGCTTTTTGAAGCCAGTATGAGGATACCCATGTGTACTCAGTTCATTTCATAATAAATTCTTCCCTAGGTGGCATCATGATCTGTTTAATATGGGTTGAACTGCAGGAAAAACTGATCATTTAGTAGTGACCTTATCAAATCCACTCTTCTTAGGACATAGATGATCTTTGATACTTCTGTTTTCCATCAGGTACATGGTGATAAGATCTTATACTTTGGCTGACAAGTCATGTATCAAAACTAGAAGCAAGCAAATCTCTACAGCTTTTCTGTTGCCTGGACTGCAAAAAGCCCAGTTGTGTTTCTATAGCAACTGCAATGGGACAGCAATGATGTCATCACCCAGCAACCAGCTAAAATGTATATTACCTTATTGCAAATACTGGGTAAAGATAAACACTGAGTCATCTAATAGCTAATATGAATAATTTTGCCACCTTCTTTAACAATTTGCAACAAAGAAGAAAAGAACTCATACCTGACTGGTCAAAACAGGAACCGCACTTAATAATTTGAAAGAGGGGAAAGGAATAAAGAAAAGTCTTTGTTGCCAAACTCTGTTCTTTCCAAGTATGTGCAATGTAGAAAGTGACTGAAAATATTTTTTTGTGTTTTTAGTCAACTTGTAAAAGTTTGTGATATTAATTGTGAACTATGGGAGATACTGGTATGTTTTTGCTGAAAATAATTAATCAAATTGAGTCATTGGCATACCTGTACCTATCTGACACTGTAGAGTGGAACTCTTGAAATACAAGCCAAACACAGGATACAATTGCTACTGCTTGGCATTCTTCTCTGCTGGCTAGGCTTGAAAGAAAGGACTTGGTGCATCTCTAAATTTTGTAAGGCACTATAATTTTTCTCCAAAAGTCAATGGACAAGTAAAATGAGCCAATCAAAATTTCAAGCAAAGTTTATCGTGCTTCATTAATTTATCATCAAGTTGATTGAATATTTTCCTGCCAAATTGATATAGAAGAACTAATACTTCTGCCTTCTCTCCCCATGTCATGGGTTCCACCGTTTTGTGTCACTGCCTGACATGGCTTCCACTGCAGGCCTTCATTTCAAGCAGAGACCAAGACAGAGTTTTAGTCCAGGTAGAAGTTGCTCATTGCTGTATGATTACATTTCTGGATCTGAAAAATTAGTATTTTTTTCTCAGATCTTTCCATAAACCTATTATGAAAAGTCTTGATATTTTACAATCAAAGTCTATTTAATGTTTCCAGATCCACTCTTTATTTGTATATTAATTTCTAGAAAATTATTTTGCTAATTAATCAGTGGTACTCTCAGCTTTCTTGGTAACTGTAAGTGATATTTGGCCCCTATTTTTTGTCCTCATTGTTCAAAGAACTCAATTTTCTTTCATGGTTAGAAGAGAAGAAGTGTGAGTTCTTCACTGGTGTTTTTGTATTTCTGTTGACTCTCCCAAAAAAGGAGATTTGAACACCTCTGGTGCCAATTGGTACACAGACCTTCCTCTGACCACTGCAGTATATCTGCCCTCCTTCTTTGCTTCCATTTTGGCCTTAACTTTCTGATATTGTCTGTTCTGCATTTGGTCTCTGTTTTACACTTGCCTCATTTCCACAGGTCTTTTCTTCTGTTCTAATCCTGGGTCTAAGTCAACACTTTCCTCCAGCTTGGCTTTTCAATATCTTTCTCTAGCTCTGCTTAGGCTCTCCAGATGCCTTGTCCAGTTCTGCTTGGTTTCTTTCTTTTAATATTGAATGCAGGAGCTAATGCCCTCTATACCCTATTGTTATGACTTAGAAATTTTCTTTATTATTATCTCAGCATTCCCATTATTGCAAAGGTCTGAGGAAGAAATATAAGCAGAAATGGCGAAGTGCAAATGTAATAACATGATCTTCAATATAAAGGGCTTATTAGAAAAACTCCAGCCATTATGTAACAGGTACTTAGAAGCAAGAGGATGACACACAGAGAAGATATTCTGTAAAATTACAGAGAGATCTGCAAAATCAGTTTGTTTATCTAACTCACAGCATAGTGAGAGAACTGCTTAATTTTCTGTATCCTGAGAATGCTGTGATTTGACCTGTGCAATTGCCAAGCCAAGGGCTTTTGTGAAAACACACCCACATGAAAAAGTTAAGCAGCAGGTGGATCAGGACTTTAGCTTTGTGAGCAGATGTGAAGTGAATCCTTGGGAATGGTGTGTGAGTAGAAAAATAAAGCTGAGGGTTGAAAATAAACATGGACTGGGGACTAGGGTAGCAAAGAAATGTTGAAATTCTAAATACATTTTGTTCTCAAAATCTGAATTATAACATTGCTTTGGCCTCTCAGAGTCCTAAGAACTGCTGTGTACAGCATGTCCCTGACCAAACCATGGAATAAAATCATAGAATCATAGAATGGTTTGGGCTGGAAGGGAACCCTAAAGATTATCTTGTCTAGTCTCTCCTGCTACCTCCTCCTAACAACTTCCACTAGACCAGGCTGCTCAAATGCCATTCATATTTTACATCTTCTACTTTCTTCAGCATAGTTTTTATTTGAAACTGGGTGTTTTCCCTAGATAAAATCCAGTGCAGCTGCTCTTGTCTTAAGAAGAAAATAGATAAGAGGCATATTATTCCTAGTACTGATATTTTAATTTGGTCCTCATAATTGCTTCAGCTAAACAAACATTTCTCTGCCTAATCACACCAGCTGTTAGGAGAACTGTGGTTTTGAGAGCTAAACATGTCTTCAGTATTAGATAGCCAAAGCATGAATTATCTGTATAATTTTCATAGTTTCAGCTAAAGATATTGCCTGTCCTTCAGCAGATGCTTTATGTATTTGTCTCTATGACATGAGATACACGGGGAGGTACTGATGTATGTTCTCCCTCACTGTGGATATCTGTTGTTAGGATGCTGGATCTTTGTCTTCATTCAAGTAGCCTGTTAGACTAGAAATACCAGTTCAAAGGTTTTGTGAATCAGAGCACAAATTCAAATTATATAGGTTTTCTGTGCTTGGAGATGTTCATTGACACATGAATATCTCACAAGTCTGCCCTACTCTGAAGAAAAATGGATCATCTAGAGATTGGCCTTATTGACCCGTGCCAGAATTTTCTCTGTGCAGTCAGATACATCAGCATTGTTCTAACTTGGAGCAGAGTTAACCCAGTTGATAAATTGAGAATGATTCTATCAATGTTAATTGCTTCAGCTTATGAGTGTTTCAGTATTTTGAGTTAAAACACTTGCAGCAATATCGATATTTTATTCTTATGGTCTGTATTCTGTGAAGATTCTGGGTTTTTTCAGGAAAACTTTCTTATTTTGCTCTCTTGTAATGATCTAAAGTAATGAGAAACCATGCACATCAAATGTCCATAATATGTGACATTCCCCCTAAGTTCCTAAATGAAAAAAAAGATTAATATTATGCATCTGGTAATTAATAACCACCTTCAAGATCCTGTAATTCCTCCTTTTTCTAGAAATTATCTTGACTTAGAATGTTTAATGACATAAAGTCAAAGGTCTCTGCTTATAACAGCCTGAACAATTTATAGTGAAAACACAATTTTCATCAAAAATTAGAGAAAAGTGTGAAGAGGCAATATATATCTACAATGTTTGCAACTGGACAAGAGAAGTAAGGATGAAGGACATTTATAAAAAATCCAAACCCAGTTTTTGGGTTTTCCTTCATCACTGCAATTCTCCCCATCATCCTCCATGGGTACCTCCTTCATGGAGTCTTCAAGACAACTCTTAAATGGTGCAGGTACTGCCTCCATCCATTTCTTAGTACTAAAGAGTAATTTCATCTGACTGGTAAAAGGGATACCCATAGTTTATCTTAAAACTCCAGAAGTTTCTCTCCTTTTCTTTTTTCCTTTTGTGAAAAAAATGTGGTTAGTACTGATTAATCCTTTACTGAAGGCAGAGGCCAGAAAAGTATTAGGTGTCACATCATTTATTTGTTCTCTTTTGCAGTTTAAATAATGGTCTTAGTCTTCATTCAAATGGACCTGTATAACCTTTATGATTCCTTACCCTTTACTTTTTAAAATTTCTTCTTTATCCCTTCATATCTGCACTCCTCTTTATATTTCCATATTTGACATCTGCCATTTGTCAGTTCTTTACCAGTTTCCACAGTGCCAGAAGGTTGTGCCATTCTGCGTCTGATGCTCTCTCAGTAAATGGCACTTTTCACACACACCTGTGCATTATATCCCCTTACTGATTTACCCACCTGTTCCCTGAGTTGACTGGGTCTTATTCGATGAGAGAGGCACCTCCTATTCCTTCTTTGTGTTATTAAAGGGCTCTGTATCTGTTCATGAATGCTTGGCCCCAAGTTTATATCCCTGCATTTTCAAAAAAATTATTCATTTTTAGCTGGAAACAACTTTAAAATATCATTTACTGAGTGATTTCATCCACTTTCCCAAGGAAAGAATACTACTGGTACCTGTACCTTCATCCTCCAAGAGTGCCATTCCATTTGGTTCGAATGGTTTGTGGTCAGTAGGCTGTATCTGTATTGTTCCAGTTCATTTTACATCTATGCAAAATATTGGAGAAACCTTTCTCTCACTGCATCTTGAATTTTACATGCCGTTATCAGCCTGGCCTGAAATAGGAATTGTTTGTTGCTGTGAGGTTTGCAGATCATTCCTGTAATAGGTTTTGAGATTCAGCAATGCCACATCTTGAATATAAGTGGTTTAAAAAAAAAGTTGAGATTTTTATTAGCATTTGATCCATCATTTTTAAGTTTGACTCACATTATAATGTCCATATGCATAGGTGTATTTGTTTATACAATGTAATAACACAGAATGGGAAATAACTCCATCACTGGAATACATTTTCCAGCTTAATCTCAAACTTGTCTCCATTAGAAATGTGAGATGTGGCAAAACTAATCAGGTATCACCTGTCATAGCAGTTTAAATGAATTTTAGTTTCCCTTTCTCTACACAAAAAACCCAAACCAAACTCCCTAATTTTGAGCAGAGTGTTATACTATCTTTAATTAGTTTTAAGTAAATATTCAAATGTAATAATGCAGAAGCTTTAGTGAGCATGCTATGTTCCTGTATGCCAATGACATTTATTCTAACCTAACATAATTTGATAGTTTTATGAGATTCAACACAGTGTCAGTCAGTGCCTGTTCTGTATTTTCATGTAAATGTTCCTGTCATCAGGAGAAATCCTTGAAAAGAGAAAGAGAAGTAGAACGTTTTCTAATAGCTCATCCTGAAAAGGCAAAAAATACAGTAAAGAAAAACTGGTACGGTCCTTGTGCTGTGTCATCTAACAGTATTTCAAGCAATTAGCTTCACAGTGGGGTCTTGAAACAAGAGAAATTCTGTTTCTCTGAGCACTTCAGTGACCACCTCTTCCAGGCAGGATAGAAAAATTACATTAACTGTTTTCTGTGAAGGATGCTTGAGGCTGATCAAAGTTTGCCAAGTTTTTAATTTTGACTTAAATTTCTTTAAATATACTTTCCAAATCTAATAATTGCTTTTACTCAATCACTTTACTATAGGAAGGCTAGAGAGAGTTCATGCAGCTTATTTCATGTTAGAAAACCAGTGGAAGTTTCTGATGCTGAAAGGAGGACTGCAGAAAAGAAAAAAACATCCATGAAAGAGATAGGGAGAAGGAAAATTTCCTTCAGGGGTGTTCCCCCGTCTGGTCCAGCACTTAAAAGTCCTATCCATTGTGGAGGCAGTGTTCTTATGCCAGTATCCTTCTGTGGTCTGATGAAACACTAGCCTGGGAGGCTGGAAACAGCTTATTTTGCCTTATATTCTCAAGACAAACAGAGCTCACCCATTTCAATGGGTCAGATCAGCTCAGACCTCTCTCCCACTGCATTACTCATTCATTGTGTTGACTCATCTTTTTTCAGCACATGTATTTTTTCATTATCAACAGATAATGCTAATTCTTACCTTTTAGTTTGTACTGAAGTGCAAATCTGCGTTCAGTATAGGCTGTTACTGGAAAGATAAATTTAACTGCCAGCTTACAGGCAAGGATGGCACTTTACTAAAAATCTAATATAAAGTCTGAATGTTATCCAAATAGCAAAAGAGTATCAAAACACAAGTTCTTTATTTAAACCTCAGATGGAATTGCTGAGGTAATGCAGAGTGTGTTTGCTAATAGATCTGCCTCTGATTGTAAGAAGCTAAGTTAAATGAAAGTAATTAGTATTTATATAAAAATACTAATGTTTCCACATATAGTGCATATTGATGTCATATTATAACATCAAAACCAGTCTTTTGTAATTTTATTGCTACAATTTAGCTGCAGTCCTTAGAACGATGGAAGCCCCAGATATTGGTTGGTGATGCTATTTGAGAGGTAACTGTAGTTTTTTAAGCAGACAAAAATCATTCCCTCAATGAGAATGCAAAAAGCCCCAAACCGGAGTTCACACCTATGTCATGGAAAATCAAGTGACCCCCATTCTGTAATTTTTTTTGGTTAAAGTTCTGACAAAAAAAAAGAATCTTACATCCAGATATATTTTCTACCTCCTAAAAAGCTGTCTCATAGTATGGAGAGTTCCATCATTTTCATGATTTTTCTTGTTCCATTTTAGTGAATATGCAATTGGAAAATACCATGCTGAATAGTTCTAAATAAGAATTTCCTGGTTTGCTTAATTCTTTCTTTGGAAAAAACAAATAAAGAAAGAAAGAAAAAAAGAGTCTTGCAAATGTGTAAACAATCCAGGAAATGTGAGTGAAAGCTACAATCTTCCTCCTGACCTTGTAGCCTGCTTCCAGGCTACAGAAATGGACTCCACTTCATGCTCTTCTGTTTAGCTTTTTTGCTACACTTCAGCCTAATTGGGGCTACAGAAATTAAGAGTGCCCTTTAGATTCACCAATGCCTCGAAACACCTGAGAAGAGCGTTTGGGCCTTTCAAATTTCTTAGACAAAGAATGTGAGCCCAAGTTTCTGGCTGTTAACATAGCCAGAACTGTGTTTAGCAGTAAGTTAATGTGCAAAGTGAACAATGCCCCTGCTTAATCAGGTGCTGCCTGCCTTGAGAGGCCCAAAGTAGGTGTCCTCTGGGAAGACCAGATTATCTATTCCTGGTCTAACGGCTTTGGAACCAAAGACCTTCAACCACCCAATAGAGATGGTTACATAGGTTGACAATGCTCAGATACTAACTTTAGAACTCAAAATCAGTCTGTTGATGGTTTTCATTCCTTTTATCTTTTCTTCTGCAGTACAGAATTTGAATGACCACTATCATTGCTCTGAATCTCGCACTTATTGCATTGCACATGGGCTGTCAAGGGCTGAGCAGTCTAAAGAGATGCATACTTACTCTAATTCTAGCTCTGGGAGAAAACTTTAACTTGTTCAAACTGACTCTGGCAATAATTGCAGTCTGGAAAAAAGTCAATAGATTGTTTTCTGGAAAAGTAACCACTGCACATATTACATGCTTCTTAATGGTATTGACAATTTTATGGGTAAAACACATGTCTGGGGATTAAGGTGCCTGGTACCCAATTGACTGACACTAGGACCACACTGGAGAAACATTGCAGACTTTATTGGACTCAATTATTACCCCTACAGAAGCAAAAAGAGCTCATTACTTCTCACCATATTCCCCTGTATATTGCTTTCGATTAAATGGAAATTGAACTGAGACATGGTTGCAACTTTTCTATTGTTGTGTTGAGAGGCCTGGCAGAGCCTAGCTCCTCAGTTGCCCATCTAAAACGTATCTGCCACCCCATTTTCCTCGTGTCTGCTACTATCATTAAGGTCTTGCACAACACCCCAACAAATTAAAGGTTTGCTGAGATGATTAGACATTCTGTGCTATTAACATTGCCCATGAAAAGTTTTTTCTAGGGCTACTGCTGCTGGTTCCACTGCCAGGGCGAAGACAAAATTGTATAGGATCACAGTTATACAACTCCAGGCATTTACCTTCGTTGCTCTCTCTCGTCGTCACATGAGACATTTGTCTGTAGAGCGAGTTACAGAATGTAATTTCTGAACGACAAGCAAAGGAAAAAATAATTTCTGCCCTTTTGGAATAACATTGCATGTTTTACATGTGTTTCTTTTTGGTAGTGCTGTTAGGCATTCTTTATATTTTTTCAAACAAAATTTAGATACAGATTCCTAGGGCCATTCATTTAAGAACTGTTTTAAATGTATATCAGAAAAGATGTTTCTTCTTTTAGTGTTGGAACCACACCAGGAAAGGAATTTCACATAATCCATTTTCCAAGGTGAATGTATCTTAGTTCCCCTTGTGGAAGCAAGTTTTATCCTAAAATGTCATCTAAAAATGAGACTATAAGATATTGAAATCATGCTCTGTTTTGGTGACCATCAAAGAAACTGCAAAATGCTTAAGCAATTATAGCTAGAACTGTATTTTGACACTGGAAAATTACTTTAAAAAAAGAAAAGAGAAGTTAAATCCACATGCAGTCGAAAACATCTTGTGCTGCTATAGCTCATGTTTGGACTTGAAAGAGATCCATCACTCGAATACAAATTTTTCATGGTGCAACACAATTGGTATACTTGATGATGCAAACTATCCAGGCCTAACTGGTGAGTTTTGGCCTCTTTATTGGCTTATACATATGTCTTTTTGTATTTTTCTTTCTTTTTTTTGCCAGCTAGCACATACTAAAATTCACTGGGCACAAGGCTTTACAGGTAGATTAAATGAAATCTGCTTACTCTATTCATATAATGGTTTCAGGAGAGCTAATCCTTCTGAAGACTAACTAGTTGTTGTGTTTTGACTTGGGAACTTTCACCATCTGCAAGGTATTCTTGACAGAAAACCAATTATTATTAATTTCTATTCATCTGTCAGTATTAGAAGAATATTAAACTGCTGCATAGTCCATCTTCTTGATAGTATATTTGGTTTGTGGCCTGCAACTTTAAAGTTTTCTACTGTATTTACTCAGATTAATTTTTACTAATAATTCTTCTCTTTTCTATTTGCTCTACAGAGACATTCATGTAGTTGACTTACTTGCTTAGAGTGTATTTTATATATATATATATATCTATATATACATATTCCTTGAGCTGAAGGACTTTTGAGGACATATGTGTACCTTAAATGCTTTCTTTTGAAGTGTTTAGCCTCTCTAGTCTGAATTGGATCTCTGCCCCGCATAAATTTTCCTCCAAGAGAAGTAAGTACGCTTGTTTTATAAATGAAACATTCTGTCATGCTAAGTTCCAACCCTAGCTGCACATACCAAATAAATTTGAATCACTTTCTGGATCCTTCAGTGTCCCTGCTTTTTGCAAGCTGGCTTTTTGCAATAAATAATAGCTGATATTAATGATGCAGCATAATGCTCATTGTCTTCGTGAAGCCAAAACACACAAAATTCAGGAAAAGCAGTTTTAAGATGTTGCATGCTCAATAAGGAAGAAAAGAGAGGCAGATGGAAGTGGTGGAATTGATGGATCCATTGCATTTTTGTCTTGAGCAGTCATTGCTAGTTTGCTTTTCTGGGCTTCAATTCTTGAAAATGTGTGAAAGCTTTCTAGATGGGAGGTGACCCCCTCAGGCAATCCAGTGATCCTGTCTCTTGCAGCTGGCTCTCCCTAATTCTGCTCTGTGAGCTCTGTGGGCTTAGTGTTATTGTGCCTCTGCCCCTTCACAGCCTCTTCTAAACAGAGGGTGGGGGGATATGCAGAGGGATTATTACAGCTTTTCCCCAAGAGGCTGCTAGCAAGATCTTCTAAAAAAGAAAATTTTGAGCTGCTTTGACCTTGGTCTCTAATACCTTTTTCCCCCTCTATGAGATACATTGTCTTCCATGTAATTTATTTTTCTGAGTTGGTATGAGATGTCAGTTCCACTTGGCTGCACTTCTTGTAGAAAACTACTTCTTTGCTACAGTTTCTCTGTTGGAAATCATGTGGTGGGGAGGAGGAAGACCTTACATGTCACCACTGTATGCCTATAAAGGAGCCATTTACATTAATAGCTGGTGAAGTAATTACCTTTTTTTCTTTTCTTTTTTTCTCCATTTTTTCTTCTTTTATGTTTTTGTTTTAAAAGGCAAGAAATAACAGCTTGTCTCTCTGAGAGCAAATAACACTCTTTAAAAGCAGTTGCCAAGCAACCTACATTTACAGTTTTGCACTAAACTCTGAAAGGTGAAGAACCTTCCCTTCTCAGCCCCCAAAATAAAATAAAATTGAAATAACAGACATTCAGAAAATCCTCTATTCTAGTGCTCAACTTGTTTTTGGTACCACAAATGTTTTTACGGTGATGTTCAGAGTGGAGCAACCTGCTAGTGCTGTGGAACAACACATTCAAGTCAATGAAGGAGGATTATTTTTCTTCCAAAATGCACTTGTTTACCACAAGTTTGAAAGGGACTGCAGAAAAACTGTTGACAATTTTCCAATCAAATATGTAGAAGAAATTTTACCCCAATCCCCAAGGAACACTGTGGATCACAACTGTTTCTATTAGGTATAAGTGCACACATTTTTCCTCAAGAGAGGATCTAAACACCTTGTATGTTTTAGGCTACTACCAGGGAGATGGCTGGGAGCAACCTGTTGTAGGGAACTGCTTCTCCCACTGTTTCACATGATTTTTGGCGTGTGAAATTTTTTTGTGAAATTTTAGATGGAAATACACAGATATGTGAATAATGTGAGAAGAGTGTCAGACTGTGGAATTGCCAATGAACCAATGTACTCTAGAACATAGAAATTGTCAAGATGGATTTGTATGTGCACACAAAATTTCTGTGTCTAGTCTTGTAGTTCAAGTGATTCAAATCTATGCATGGCTGAGACACCACAATATGAGCAATAAATGTTATTATGTGGGATTTTTCTTTTCCAAGAAGCAGATCAGAAGGGTTAAGGAGAGTTGTTAAGGTCAGTTGTAGGCATTGTCCCTGCTGCAGTCAGCCACAAGGAGAATGTTCGCCTGAGGCCTGGAATTCGAAGACATTTCAGGATATTGGAGTTCAGGTAGAGCTTTAAGTCTCACAGATTTATAACCTGATCTACCATTTCTCTGCTATTCCATGTAGAGTGGAATAACCCTGTACAGTGCCCACAAACTCTTCTTTGAGCCTCTGTGTGAATCACAACGTTTTATGTACCTCTATCATACCCCTTTGGAATTTTGCCATTAATTGTAGTTTTCCTTCTTAGTTTTCTCCTTTAAATTGCTGTATAGTGCTTCTGTGTACAAAACTGTCTGTTGCATTCTAGAGCTACCTTTCAGTGGGGATGGAGTTTATTACAGCTCCTGACAGATTCTTAGCCATTCTGGACCTGTCATTGGTGCCTTCTCCAAATGACTTTTTCTGTGCACAATGGATAATAATAATGGGATGGATCAAGACATGGGCCTGATAAATATTTGAGCTTACCTGACAATTTGTTAGTGAACTCCCTTCAAGCACCTGAAAGCACTGTGCTTTGCTCCTGGTGTCAGCAGCAAAAAAGCCATTTAAGAGTTTGTGTCCTACATTCTTCATAGTACCTGTAGGCTTAAGTTGCTTTCTGCTCAGGAGAAGAAGGAGGACATCAAATAGTAACCAAAGAGTGAATTTGTATTGCATGACTAGGGTTTTGCTGAAGAACTTTTCAGGAAAGTTTAGTGGAATATTCATAGCTAAGGAAGAGAATAGGAAAGACAGTAAATTAGAGTTAGCACAGAATTGCAGAGTGCTTGAGGATGGAAGTGACCTCTAGAAGTCATTTGGTCCAAATCCCTTACTCAAGCAGGGCCACCTAAAGTTGATTGCCCAGGACCTTCCAGATGGCTTTTGAGTATCTGCAAGGATGGAAACTCCAGAACATCCCCAGGCAACCTGTGCTAGTGCTGGTGGAACTCAGTGGTGAAGATGACAACTCAGTGATTAAAAACTTTTGAATAGCACCTTTAACAGCTATACATCCTTGCTAATGCAATGGCTTGGAATTAAGGACAGCATCTCAGAATTTCTTTTATCAAATGTTTATTTTCTTCCTATATATTACAACAATACTTACCAAAAAATTAAGAAGTGTCTTCTGGGAAGTTACATGGCATAGTTAAGACAAATAAATTAGTACTAATTTTATAAAAATGTATTTCTTCTGTTCCTGTAATATTGCTTTTTCTATAATGATGCATTTACAGAAAATTAAAAATAAATTAAAATTGTGGGTTTATTTGTTTGTTTGTTTTTTAAGGCTTTAAAAGTGCTGCCAGTTCTACATTAAAAATAATTTGAAGATAGGGAGTCTTTTGAAGATAGGGTCTGTCTTTTTGAGCATTAAACCAGATGTTATTACTCAGCCAGTTTTTAATTGTGATTAGTTTTTCTACAGTTCTGGTGAAGCTGCTATAAGCATTGGGGTATTCCTGTTAGCCTTGGTGATGCTCATAAACACCTGGCTACTTCAGAGACCAGAGCCTGAACAAACTGCTTTTGCTATTAACATTAGTTAATGTAGACTCAGGTTTTCTGCACTTCTGTGAGTAAAATATTGGCTAGAATATCAGATTTCTTCCTGCCTTTTCAACTATACCTGCAGATTACAAAGCTGATTATTAACTCCATTTAAGCCTGCAGAGGTGAGAGGCTAATCATAGAAATTTTATTCTTTGCAGCCTGCATAATGCTTCTTGTTTTTAAAACACTGTGCAAAGTCTGCTGCCTATATGTATAAATACAATCTACTAACCTAAAAAAAAAAAGGAGAATGTTTTTGCCAACATCACAATATTTTGTAACTGTTTCACTCAAAGTTACCCTTCTGTTATGTGGAATGTGAAACAGCAATTGCAGATACCCACGGAGCAACATTCGAGGTGTTGGTGGGGTTTTCTTCTGGCTGCTGGTAAGTGCCTTCAGTACAGACCCTGTGTGTCTCACTCAGATGTGACTGTCACAGCAGTTTGTTACACCACTAGCAGTAGACACAAGAATATGAGAACTTCAACCTATTTTAACTAGTTAACACAATCCAAGCACAAACAATTCTAAATGTACAGTATTAAACAGAGACATTGAAATGCTGAATAGGATTTTAGAAATGTCAACTCTATCACTGGAAGAGTTTTAGAGCAAAGAGAGATAAAACTGGCCTTTGGTTTGGGCTGTGACTGACACAACTAATTCTTCTAGACACTTCAGCTATCTGCATACAGGAGAATAATTGCTTTTGACATTCATTATGCACAAAGGACTGTTATTTTACTTTCTTCAAGAGTTGGTTTTAATTTATGGCAGAATTATATTATCTTTCATTTTTAGTGATTTGTGGATTATTTGTTTTTAAAATTTTGTAGTATGTTATGTATCTTCCACTTCCCTTACAAATAGAAATAATGCAGTCTTCTTTCAACCTCTAGATTTGGAGGAACAAAGCTTATTTTAAAGACAATTTGTGGGTAAATTTTTATCTAGCAATCTGTTCTAAAGGGGTCATGTGCAAAATTAAAATTAAATATTTCACTTTTTAAAAATTCACTAGCTATCAGGACATAGGAAACACCTACAGGCTAACAATCCTAACTTTACTCTACTTACTGGCCCAGGTATTCTGCAGTTTTCAGAACAATTACTCTAGTTTTAAAAAGCGTAGATTACTATTAAATTAGCTTAAAACATCCTGGGTTTTATTAATTTTTAATTATATCCATGTACATTTGTCTCAAAAATTTTTGAGAGCTGGTGTTTGTTTTGAAGTGAGCAGTGAAAATAGGTGGATCATCTTTCCATCTGTTTCTATCAAATGTCTAGCACAGCAATGCAAGAATAAAGTTTCATACTTGAGTCCTCTGAAAAATATCACAGAAATGCTGTATAAAACTCATGTTTCCAACAAACTTTTTTCAAGATAAAAATATAAATGCATTAGGTGAAATGCAATTTGACAATTTTTTAACCATATCCAGAAATTTAATAGGAGTGCAAGTTACAATAAATATTCCTTGCTAGAGAAGAGAAATGAGGTGTATATGTGCTGGCATACCCAGCCAGTGTCCCAGTTGAAATACCTACTCATAGTCAGTAAAATATTTAAGTCATATTGATGCTGGAGGGATTTGAGTACATGCTTATAGTAGAGTGCTCTGATGAGTAAGGATGGATTTAAGTGTGCTCTTAAATATTCTGCTGAGCACAGTCCTGAACTTGTAATGTAATAGTGATCTATTGAACAGGTAGCAGAGAAACCACTTAAATCAGCAAGTTTCTGAAGGGTTGTAAAAGTCTGTCTTTGTGGAGGTTATTTGTGGGATTAGACCAATACCGTGAGTAACAAATGTTCAGCCTCAAATTAAATTCAAAGATGTTTTAATACTCGAAGTTTGAAATGTGTTTAACATTTCCTGTAATAATAAAAAGCTATACTTGGAGAAAATTCTGCAACAGGACTCTTCAGAAATATACACGCATTCTAATTTTTTTAACTCTTAAATTTGTTGATGTAGAGTGGGATTCCAGTTGGCACTGTGGCACATGATCATTCAGCAGGTCTCTTCTTAGATTTAGTATTCAGCTTGTATTTTTTCCATTCAACAGTTCTTAAAAGATGCAAGGTGACATAAATACATCTATTTTTTAAGCTACAGTTTTTGGTAGTTTATTATATTTTTACCCTAATTTTCGACTTTCCTTGGCTGTGTTTTCTTTTACTTCATTCCGTGCACAGCTATGTAATCTGAATATCACTTTCTATTCACTAGCTCTAGGTTGCTTCTCAGGCTGATCCAAACCTCTCAAGTGAATAGAAAAAGTCATGCAAAATTTGAATCTGATCCAACATTGTCATGCTCTTCAACATTTGCTCCAGTTCACTTTTCCTCTACTGCAGGTTACTGCTAATCAATTTTTTAAAATCATGACTTGTATTAAGTAGGGGAGAACATATCTCTAAAAGAAATATCTAATATTCTGTCCATGAGATTTGCCTAGAAACTGGCTATTTAAGCCAAATATTTAATAAATTCTAGCATTTCTATGATGAATGTTTTAAAACAGCTAATAGGATTATTAATGCTGCAGGTAGGTTGAGCCTAATTATTCTCTATAATATAATTATATTGCAGGACTTCACTCAGATGAATGATTTATTTTTTGGTATATGGCATTTTCAAACCTTGTGTAAGGTGTATTTTGTACCTGCTCTAGAGTTTCACTATTTTTTTATTCTTTGTGCATTATAGTGTTTGCCAGCATATACAGTGAGAGTATTCCAAGGGAGGAGCAATATCCCTCCAGCTGTAGGACCAGATCAGTTTTCAACACGTCCAAAGTCAAGCAGAAGCAGATGCTTCAGGCTTCTCTCCCCTGCACAAAAAGAAGTGATCTCCAGTTTTTCATGCAACAATAGATGCAAGTCTAAGTCCTCCCTAGAAATCACTCTAAGTGTTCCTAGGACCTTAATTTATTCTTTTCCCAGATAAAGAAAATAATAACTAGCAATAAATTTCTCTGTACTTGTATTATCCAGAAATCATTTTCACCTGCTAGACAATTCTGTGCATTTATCCCATTTGATAAATTGATTCTGGCTCACAAAGACCACTGCAGAGACTATAACAGTGTTACATGATTTAGTCATTTGATTTCTGAGTGGCAAGGGAAGAAGTTCATGGAGGAAAGAGCTCATGTATTGGTGGTCATCGTGATAACAAATTTTGTGAGATCGCTATTGCACTGGCTTAGCTCTAATTTTGCCAGTTCTAATTTAGTGTTATGAGTACTCACGCTGTCTAAATAACCTTGAAATCCAGATGCTTTGGCAGATACCAGTGCTGCCCAGTCAATTGGTGCTCATTTAAAGCTGTGCCCAAGGTATTAGCTCCTTGACTCTTGTTGAGTTTAATGGAAATACAGTTGCTTAATTTCTCTTTACTTTCTATGTGGTTTTTTGAAAATGCATCCCTGTAGACTGAAGGATAAATATAAGATGAACCCTATGTTCTAGACAGTAGGCTATTCAAAATACTGGCTATTGTTATTCTTGTTACCAGGAGTGGCTTTGTGGTCATTACCCTGTGAAAAAGAATGGTCACTCTGAAGGAACAAAAACTCTGTTCTGAGTGGAACATAAGCACCGTAGCCTGATAATCATATCCTTCCCTGACTTTTATCCACTTTAAATGTTTCCTAAACATACATAAAAATATATATTAATATTGTCCATGTGTTAGGTATTGGATGCACGGTTGGATAGTGTCAATATTTTTGCTCAGGAAAAAAAAGTTCTGAAGCTGAATATCATGCTTGGAAACTGACATGGTCACCATTTAACTTGCAGGAAGTCCTTGGATTTTTTTTGACTGAAAACAAACAGAAAAAAGTGTAAAAAATTCTGTGGACTTTTAATGATTTCACTTGCACATCTCACCTGAGAATCTGTTTCTTTATCATAGCCATAAGCAAGTCTGAGGTGTGAATTTATAAATTGTCATTTTCTTTTAGAGTCTTTCCCTAAATATACCCCTATTGAGGAAAGCAGCTGTGGAATTTGATATTCTTTTCACGATATGACTGAGTCAGGCCTAGCAGCTTTAAATTTGTGCTGAGGAGGTGGAAGTACATAGCAACAATGTCATGCAAACAGCCTGTAGCAGTCAATACAAGAAACAGAATATTATTTCTGGACATTGCTAATTCTTAATTATTCTGTATGAGTGTTCCAAATTATCATACTAATTTATCAGCCTAGGCACGATATCAATTTTGCAGTCATTTACTAAAGCAAATATTTTACTCATTCATAGAAATAAATTACACATTAAGGACAAACAAAGCAGCAGAAAATAAGCGTACAGTGTCAGGAGATGCTGTACAGAAAAATATGAAAGCAAACTTTCTAATCTCATGGACTAGTCTCATAGATATGTCCTATTAAAAATAAAGAATCTGTTCATTCATATCTCCAGTGGTCAGATTTGATCTGAATGAGATAAGCTGCAATTGCACTGTCAGCTCTAAGGTGATTTAAAAAACCCCTGTAAGCTAAAAAAAATGATTAAAATAGTGTTTCCTATTTTCTCCCTTACTGCACTTTAATTAAAAAGCTTGCTTATTTTTTAAAATGATAATCAAATTTCAACAATGAAAAGGAAGTCAAAAGAAGAAAACAAATAAAACCCAACACTATTCTTTTTGTAATTTCTCTACCCTAAGCAATATTTTCTTTACAATGTATTTCTCACATGGTTATCAAGAACCAACATTTTCCTAAGCTAGGTAGATTTTCAGGAAAAAAAAAAAAAAAGCTTCATTGAGAATTTTAATGTCTAACTCAGAACATGAAACAAAATCTCCTGAGCTTAAGACGTGGTTGGTTTCGCACAGCACTCTTTTCCCATTTAATTTCAGTTATATCTTGCAAGCTTATTCTTCTCAAGTTTGGCAGTCAGTACTGAACTTTTCTTCCACATGTGGTGTTGAAAGCTTTGGAAGTGTCTCACATATAGGCAAAGAATTAAAAAAAGATGAATAGAACTGAAAATAATAGATGTCCTTCAATGAGGTGAAACCCTGAAGAGGGCACTAAGGGAACCTGCATTTAGGCAGAACCTATTCCTGTAGGAACCTGTTGTCAGGCTGTGTATTCAAGGCTGGAAAGAAACCTTATGAGGCAATGTATGACAACATTAAACAAGACTGAATGTAAGAATATGTATATGTAAGAATATGTATATATAAGAATACCTAGTTAATAATGCTAGCATAGAGCGATCTGTCTGCCCAATAAATACCAAAATAAAGTGAAACAAAACCCAAGACCATTGGCTAGTCAGTGGGCAAATGCTATCTTTCAAGGGTAAGGATTAGCTAAACCCTACACCTTTCTCCAAGCATATCAGTACCTGTCAGCACTGCTCGAGACATTTCATTCATGCAAAACCTTGGGCAAAGAACAGATGTCATAATTATTTTGTCCTGATAGACATTTTAATTGTACATGAGCTTTCCATTTTAATTTTCTGAACTCTCAAAACTCATGTTGTTCACCAAAGTATTATATGTACAGATCAAATGCTTTCACCACAAAATATGGGACAAAATCTACATATTCAATGTTGTATACTTATTTATGCTGGCCTGCATGTACTTGGCCTAATTTCTTGTTATGAGGACTCTTGCTTATTGGTGTAAAAATAATGATAGCATGAAAAGGATCTGGAACGTAACTGTGTAGGAAAAGAAAGATGCATGAATCATCAAAACTGTGTTCAGATCCTTAATTTATTTCTTGCCTGATGTAATTTCTCAAGAGGACAAAATGAACACCTTATATTCTGTTGCAAGAGATTGCTGGGAAAATACATTCTTAAGAGAAGAAATAGTTGGGAGAAGAGGGTATTTATGATGTGGACATGAGTACACACAGAGAGAACTACTTCTTGACTTTATTCCTAAAGTTATGAAGTGAATCACTTGGCATTTAAGAATGCCATTAAGCACTTCTTCATTAATTAACTGCAAGGTTCCTTCTCCATAAGACACTGCTTTATTCAGTACATGCTGCGGACCTCCTCTGGATATAGTCAAGGCTGTGTCAGAAGGCAACTGCTGTTTGGAATAACTCTGCCTCAGGGAATATCACACATTTTATAAGTTAGAGGGCAAAAGGACAAGGAGGATCAAGCTGCAGGACCATGACTGCAAGAATGACCAGCTCACAGTTGACCTTGAATTTTTTTGGGATCTGCTGCTCCAGCTGGATCACTACAAATCTATGGGGCTTAATAAGATTCATCAAGCAATCCTCAAGGACCTATGCAATGCCATTGCAAAGTCTCTCTCAATGATTTTTGAGTGATCTTGGGCACCTAGAGAGGTTCTAGTTGACTGGAAGCTTGTGAATGTTGACCCAGTTTTCAAGGGCAAGAAGCATGACCCCAGAAACTCCAGGCCTATCAGTCTCACATCAGTGGCTGTTAGAATCATGGAAAAGATTATTGTGGGAAGTACTGAAAAACACCTGGAGGGCAACTTGGTCAACCATCATGGCTTTGTGAGGGGAAAGTCCTGCTTGTTGAACCTGATTTCCTTCTATGACAGAGAACACACCTGGTTGATCAAGGGAGGCCAGTTGGTATAATATATTTGGATTTCAGTAAATCTTTTGATACAATCTCTCACAAAATGTCCAGCACACAGCTGGATAACCAGGTTACACGATGGGTGAACAACTAGCTCATGTGTCAGGTGCAAAGTGTTACAGTGCATGGTGTGACATCAGACTGATGACTTGTCATCCTTGGGGTTATACAGAGCTCCATCATTGGCCCTGTGTGCTTCAGAAACTCTTAGGTCCAGTTTTTTTCACTAGTGACTTGGATGCAGGACTTGAGGGAATAAGTAAGTTTACGAGTGACACTAAATTGGGAGTTGTTGACTCAAAGGCAGAGACACCTCAAAAAATTGGAGGGCTGGGCAATCACCAGCTATATGTAGTTTAACGAGGGTGGGTGTCAGATTCTGCACCTGGGATGGAGCAGCCCTGGCTGTGTGTACAGACTGGAGAATGAGAGACTGAAGGGCCCCACCTCAGAAAGGGCTCTGGGGGTCCTGGTCAGTGCTGAATTGAACATGAGCCAGCAGTGCCCTGGCAGCCAGGAGAGCCAACCCTGTCCTGGGGGCATCAGGCACAGCAACCCAGCCAGGCAAGGGAGGGGATTGTCCTGCTCTGCTCTGAGCTGGGGGAGCCTCACCTCCAGTGCTGGGGACAGGTCTGGGTGCCACAATATAAAACCGACATTAAGCTATTGGAGAGTGTCCAAAGGAGGGCCATGAGGATGGTAAAGGGTTGAAGAGTCCAGTGAGGAGCTGCTGAGGTCACTTGGTCTGTTCCACCTGGAGAAAAGGAGACTTAAGGGAGAGCTCACTGCAGTCTCCTTATGAGGGGAAGAGGAGAGGCAGGCACTGATCTCTTCTCTGTGGTGATCAGCAACCTGAGGGAATGGCCTGAAGTTGTGTCAGGGGGAGGAGTTTAGGCTGAATATTAGGAAAAGGTTCTTCACCCAGAAGGTGGTTGGGCACGGGAACAGGCTCTCCAGGGAAGTGGAACACCACTTGCTACAGCACCAGCCGGTCCTGATTTCTTGAACCTGAGTTCAAGAAGTGTTTGGACAGTACTCCTGGACACAAGGATGGTGCTGTACAGGGCCAGGAGTTGGACTCAATGATCCTGATGGGTCCCTTCCTAAGGAGAAAGTGTCTGTTATTAAAACAGTTCAAGATCACTATTTATGATAATGTTTTTTTTAAAAACTTTGTCTCTGCCACAACACCCCTCTTATATCACATTTCTGTGTAATGCTGACAAAGTCGTGTAGCACAAGGTTTTAGTGAGTAGCCAGGCTTTGAAGCCCTGAGGTATGCTTTGCAAAACTGCTGAGTACATTAATCTGTCATAAAAATTAATGTAAAATACAGACAGAATCGATAAAATAAAATATTTCTGTAGTAGTAGTAGTATGAAAGACTGGTTAGTGGGTGTCCTTATTGGATTTCCAAATTAGTTTGTACTTACTGGATTTCTCTCATGTCTCACTTCAGCTTCTGCGAAGAAGAAATAGCTAACCCGCTTCTCCTATCTCACAAGCGTGTTCTGAAGTTAAGTTCATTGTTAAGAAATTCATATTCTGAAGCTATGCAAGAAAATGAAGTGGTTGGAAAAAGGTTTTTCTAATTTTTAATAATGTAGCCGACATTTTGAAGGTAACAAAAGCATACAGAAATTTGTGAGAGTTAACATGTTAGATGTTTGTTTAGAGAACATAAAAGTAATTATTTTTTACTTTTCTAGCTGAAATATTTTCTCCATGAAATACTGAATTATTTTAAGTCAGAGTCTTGTAAATGAAAATTCTGTCTTTTCTATCTGAAAAGAATTTGCATTTAAGAAATGATCCATGTCAGAAAGAGAAAAGAATAAAAATCTTAACCTAATATTCAAACAAATTATTTAAATTTTAACAGTATTTTAAGTTGACTTTGCATAAGAATTTTGATCTTTTTGGCAGCCTAAAATATCTGAGAGGTGAGGATGGCGTAGTTTTAAGTATTAGTTTTAGACACAAAGTAAAAATTAGTATTTTTGTCTGTGCCTAACCATTAGAAAAGTCACCATTCTGTCTTTAGATGCCTTGATTTTGCTGTTCTTGTAGTAATTATTTTTCTGGGTATATGAAGTGTAGGTCTTACATATCTATATCAGCAATCTCTAGAAGCAGCAATACTAACTAGGTAAAAAACAGTGACACTTTTGGAAGTGACTATTGGGGCTAAGGAGATTTTCAAGCTTCCACAGGAGTCTCCTGTTTGATCTGTTTGATTTCCTTGCTCTGACTCTGATTCCAGCACTTTTAACCATGGATCTCAGCCTGGTCTGACCTCAAAGCTGATCCTCTTCTGAGCAGGAGGTTGATCAAGAGCCCTTCCCCGGGCCCTGAACACTTAAAAAAAGGATAAACATTGACTAAATGTGTATTTTCAAAAAACAGTCTAAAAAAAAAAATTCTGTATGCCCTCAAAAATTTCAAGATGGAGTTTGTAAGAACTTTTCAAAAGAAAGTCACAAGAGAATTTTTAGAAAGGCAGAACAATCGTTTGCTGCAGCTATGATAGTAGAAATTACAAAATTGTTCTGGATATTTTAAAAATATATCAATACAAAAGAGAGCCTGAGGTAAACAGCAGGCAAAGATACAGGTATTTTTCCCAGTTACAAATTACTGTAAACAAAATCTTACCCTAGGAAGTCACAGGCAATTTTAGTAATAAACAGCAATATCATAAGTTTTAGTAAATGTTTGGGATGTGCTAGCTAGGCAAAAATGTTCATTGGAAGCTGTTAGTAGTGGGTTTCAAAAGTGTGAGATAATTCAAACATTTCTTCAGTGGTGACTGATTCAGTAGAGTTTTTTTATGTTAAGCCTAGTCTCTTATGTTTGGTTTATTTACTCATTTTTATTCAATTTATTTATCAGTACAATTTGCCACAGTTTTGATTTAAGCCTTTTCAGAATGAGACCTTGGTGACTGGGGAGATTACCTGTGACTGATTCAGAGAGAAAGTGAACTTTGTCTTTAAGTGCCAGAAATCAGAGTCTGAATAAAAAGCAAAGAGTTAAATAAAGTGTGGTTCCTAGTGCTAATGCACATGGGATCTGGTGAATTTTTAGGAGGTGCAGTCAGGAAGCCATTTGAAATGTGTAATCACAGGAACTTTGCTGTGATTACAGCTTGATAAATTCAGTAAATGCTTTTATAAATGTTTTTATATAATGATCCACTCATTAGCTATCTTCATGCATAGTGGCTACTGCATATCTATGCATGCACCAAAATGCATGAAATCCCCAGGCACTCATACCCAGGCAAGCATGGCGAACAGTGAAGATATTTTTTCATAAACCCTTGTTGAAATGACCATCAATGACAAACAAAAGCATCAAAGCATCTGTAAATTGAAAATGTATTTTTATGATCTGGAAAGGACAATATTGTTTTTCTTTGGATTCTTCTTTTCTTTAGTACTTAATGTGATGGAAAATTACTTAGATTACTTGTTTTCCACTGTTCACAGGTCATATCTTTTTGATATGTCTATAGACCATTATTTTTATAAGCCATTATCATGGTTTATTTGCATCCTTTGTGTTTCATGTACTTGAAACGGGTTGGATGAGTCTCAGGTTCTGAGATCCCTGTTCTATTTTGCAGCTTGCCAAGAACACTATATTATGTTATGTCCCTCTCCTTTGCTTCTTGATAGTGTTATGAGGTTCAGCTATGCAGCATTAAAAACAGCATTAATGTCACAATTTCTCTAACTCTGTCACATCATGTGTTTATTATGATGGATTCAGATGGCAAGTTTTCATTGTGTTAACCTATGGGTGTCCCATAGTTTTATAATATTGAAACAGAAATAAGCTAACTCATCTCTAAATATATGTGAGGCTTTTCTTCCAGCATCTCTCTCTATGCAAGATTTCTTCTTCATGTGTTATTAGTCTAATCATATTTGGTAACCTTGGTTCTACCAGTCCTGTTTTACTCATCCTATGATGTGTATAGTTGAAAAGCAAGATTCCTGGTGGTTAAAAATGACACTGGGAGTCAGTTAACATTACTGTTTTTTTCATGGAAAGATCCAGGTAATTTTGTCTTTATGTGGTTTTTGTGATTACTTTGTTTACAAAACCCTCTTTAACAAAATGGCAATATCTGAAAAATCTCAGTGACACTTGACTGTCTCAACATATTAGCACAATTTTAAAATCTTCACCTTGCCTTGATATGAACCTCAAATTCACCTTAAAAACTTACAGGTACTAGAAATAGGCCTTGCGTAATTGTGCACAAGCACAATTTGTAGAACAACAGTTCTACACAAGCAGTTAAAAATGCATTTGCAGTTGATTTTGAGTAGTAGCTGGTAAAGCAGTTCAGTTTAAATGACTTACATATTTTCATCATTCTCAAATTGGACGTGGTTAGTAAGTTTAAGTGAAGTATTATTTGCGTGTCTCTGCAAATCTGCTTATAATTTGAAAATGTCAGAAAAAGCATCTGAACATGTCCTTTTGCTATATTTGCAATCAAATACAAAAATAGATTCTGGAAAGTTCCTTTCCCTTCAGTATGCTTTGATACCTGGGTAATAATATTTTCGTAATTTTGATAGACTTTAATCCAAGGAAATACTCTATACCACTACCCTCAAACTCTGCTGCTAGCATTTTTCAAAAATTTGGAGGCTTTTTTCATACAGCTAACAGATTTTAGTGAACTTCCATGTATATCAGTTATTTGCTGCTTGGTCCTTCATGTGTCAGACAGGACTTTAGCCTTGACTGTAAATTATTGCAGTCTTGAAACTCACAGTGATTCCCCGCACCACTCAACAAAGTCATTACTACTGTTGTTCAGGAGAGGGTTCAGCATGAGATTGCATCTTGGAATAAATGAAGGAAGGAGATAGAAGGAACTCTAAAGCTGTCTCTAGCAAAACCTCACACTTTTTCCTTCTGGGAAGTTAGTTCCATTTAAAGATGAGTAAATGAATAATCATATGGTGCCCCAGCATCTTGGATAAACTTGTGTGGGTGATCTATGTGTTTTAAACTCACTTCACTAAACATATGCAAGTGTTAACATGCACGCATTTCGTACTTACTCCAGACTGTTTTAATGTTTCTTTCAGGAATCTCTTCATCTCAAGCATGTTTTCACTTTAATTTCACATTTGATTGACTAGGTTTAGGTACCTATGCAGTACCTTATAACCTAAGGTAATGCTTCCCAGGTCAGGGCAGGGCACAGTAGATTCTTACACATTGTAATTTTTTCTCTTCTCAGAGGTAATTTTATCTTCCTGTCCCTAGAATTCCTGCTGAGAAAACATAAATAAACCAAGGTTTCGATTCCTTGATTCTTGATTTAGTTTCTGTAATCTGTGTTCTTCAGATTAAAAGCACAAGGCTTTGCCTCCTTAACAATAATTAGAAGTTTGGTTAGTCTTTTCAAAGACTGACAGCCTGCAGGAAAAAATTTTGGTTTTCTGATAGGACCATAGACACCTCTGAGACAGTGAACTCAGCACCATCCCCTAAAAAGCAGCAGAAGAAAATTAGGAAGGCTCTTTCATGTGTAAACAAGCTTTTAAAGATTCAGCTGAAAGAGAGAATGGAAATGATTAGGTTGTCTCACTCTAGAAGAATATAAAAATCTAAGATTATAGGAAATATGCACATCTCTGAAAGATCTGGAAGTACAGCTATGGAATGGCTCAAATTATGAATTCATGAAATTAAGTTAATTTGGTTTTGATCCACTACCTCATTTGTCTCTTTTTTGAGTTTGCTTCCTTTTGTATGCTTCATTACAACCTTCACTGGATGCCTTTAAGTGTCACAAACTATCTTTGAATTTTATTTCCTAAGGGGAAAAAAGTGCTGGAAGAGAGTTACTTTCTCTTAATTTGCTGTATATGTCATCTATCTTTAAATATAGCATCCTTTTATGGATATTCTACCTGTTATTGCTGTCCTTTCACATCTAAAGCTTTTAAAATGGATTACAGCTTATTATGTGAGTTTCCTCGGTCATGAATTTTAAGGTTTTTAGTCCAGTGCATACTCACTTATAGCTACATGCTGTCTTTCTAATCTTCAGTTACCTATGCTAAGATTTTAGTAATTCATCCTATAGGTCACATTCATAAAAGTGGGACACTTATTCCTATAAGGTTATTCTGCTATTTTCAACTTTTATGGGATGGTATTTTTATCACTGATCTTTTATGAAGACCGGGTGTTTTTTTGACATTCAGTCATCCTGACACTGTCCAATAAACCTTTATCCCCCTCTTTCCCTTTTGTGTGTCTGGTTGCTATTTTTCATGATACTGCAAGTAACACTGATTTAGATTCTTCTCTTGGTTTTTTAAGACTACACATTCTTCTAAATTCTGAGTTCTTGATGGTTTTATCACTTCAGTTTTATTCTTTTTTAGTTCAAGAACAGATGTAGTTCTTCAGGATGGGGATAGACATTTTCTCAAGATAATATCGTTGTATCTCTCCTCTTCTACATGTTTTTGCTTTAGCACAGTATCCTCTAGGTAACCTAAGTATATATTCTCTACAAAGAAAATTTTATGTATATGGGAAAGAAAGGAGTTTTAAATGCTTGATGGGGCCCAAAGACCAGACTATCAGTAACCCTCATAATTCAGCCCTGTGTCTCTAACGTCTTCGAATTTCTTGCATTGTGCTGCCCCTGGGCTGTGGGTTATCCTGAGCAGAGACAGACTAGACAGCAGGTTAATGCTGAGTGCAGCTGTGTGCTAATACCATCCTGGTGTATTGTTTCATGCAAAGCTTCGTGTCAAGAAGCTTTTGGAACTCTAAAGTTAAAACAAATCAAATTTTGTACATAGATATGAGTCCTGATACAATTTTTTTCTAGTACATGGTACTATAACTCCATTAGTTTCAGCTGCTTCTGATTGATTCTAGTCTCAGCAAGGTGAGAAATCAGTTTATGTGTTGGATACAAAGTTAAAATGGTTGCACAGATCATGGGAATTTTTCATCCCCCAGTAGTTTTGAATGAGAACTGACTGTGTAATTATTGCAGAGTTGCTTGAATCCAACCAGGTTCACATTTCCACAGCTGCCTCATCCCTGTCAATTACGTCACGTCCATGAAGCTTGGTCAATGTACCTGATGCAGCTTTGCTGTACATGGGTGCTGGGCAGATTGCTGCCTATAAGATGGTGGACCAGGACAAGATCTAGCAGTTTCTAGGACATATCTGACAAACACAGATTTAATTCTCCCCAAGAAAAAATTGGAACAAATTTCTCCATGTAGCCTTATAGTAACACAAATAATAGTCCAGCAATGTAGCTTCTGAGAAATATTTTTTTGTTATGTGCAATAATGCACCTTTATTTGTGAGAATTCATCTTGTCTCTATGTTTCCAGGTGCATTATATATTTTCAAACAGTATAATTGCAATTGGTAAAACCCCACTCTACTTTGCAGTTATATTTAACCAGTGACACCTTTGTTGAGCACCAATGTTACGTGGCTAGTTCTTGTTATTGCCAGCTTTCTGTAAGTGAATATGTAAAACTTTTTCCACCTATTCTCTTTCTCTGCTAAAATATGGGGACATTCTGATATCATAAGTGCCCTGTATTCAGCATATTCTATAAGCGTTTTATCCTTCAGCAATTTTCCAAAACATCTGAAAATGTCTAGTTCTGTGTACTGTTATCAAAATACTTAAAAATAGGAACTTTATTAACCCTGTAACTTTGAAAGTCTCTGTCCAAGCTTGAATGCCATTGTGTGCTCTTCTTTCTAAGTGCTTGACAGCTACTAATAAAGACTGTCAAGCTTGGCATGAATTTTCTCACAGATTTTACCATTCCTCCCACTTTGCACACTCGTTTGTCTTTTAATCTTTGAAGTCTAGAATACATAGGAATTGACTGCCTTCTTTAGGCCTTCTTTCAAATATTTCTGGAGCCTGAAGCTTCACATTTGTTGTATAATTTGGGTCCTATTTCATAGCCCTGTCAAACGCACTCTTTTAGTCTTTTGTGATGTTCTGTTGCTGTACTGTCAAAAGTCAGAACATCATCTCTGTGTATTTCAATAGATTCAGTTCCTTCAAGAAATATGTAGCACTTACTGAAAATTCTCAGGAATATATTTTAAGCCAAAGAAAGCCTGTGAAAGTACTACCTCCTGTATAGTACATCAAATATGGCTTACTTTGAATTCCTCTTATCTGGGGAGATTTGTAAAAGCAAAACAGATATACATTTAAGCTAGTGAAAGAATAGTGCCTCACTTCATAGAACTTTTTTTTTCAATCTGTTTAGTTCTCTTAGATCTAAATACAAAAAGATAATGCAGATTTTCTTTGCATGTTAGTGTTACCCATTGAAAGGCCACTTCCAATATCTCTTGTCAGTTGTTAACTAAATGGTTGAGTTTCTGTTTCCAGCTTAGAGATCTGAAAACGAACAGGATCTATGGCCTGTGTACACATATCATTAAGGACAGCTGGTCTCCTACATTGCCCTTTCTGGACTCTTTCATAACATAAAACCTCTCCATCTCATGCTGGCTGCAGCACATTTCAAACTGAGTTTGGGCCAAAATGTTTATTCCCGCTGATTTTGATTGAATTGTTTTAATTTTTGTTTTCATTTGAAGTCTTCTACTTTAGCTTGACATTATAAGGTCTCAACTGTACTGAACTTTCCACTATGTATTTTTGTTTCTGATTCAGTTGTTTGAAGTCCCCCTCATATTCTGCTGTTACAAACTGACCCAAAGGTTCTGTCCCATTACAAAGTCTGTACAAGCACCTTCAAAGTTACCTATGCAGACCTTGGGAACGAGTGCAAATTTGGAAAGCAGCAGGACTTGGTATGCCACAGGCAAGGCTTGAAAACACACATGTAAGGACAACCCAGACAAAAGCTGTATCAGATAACCAGCACATGTTCCTAAAGACACACTGACAAGACACTGTAAATTAGTCCTATGATATATTGGAGTTCCACTGATTTAACCTCATGCTACACACACATCTGCCCAGCAGCCAACCTCATCAGAGCTGGAGATGCCAGTGCTCAGTCATAGGAGGCCAATGTAACCAAAGCTCTGAGCTTCCATGTCCTAATAACATCTTGGCAGCTACCACACATAGCTTTTGCTTACTTGGTCTGATATGCCTCGCCAACCTCATGACAAAAGCCAGAACAGCCAGATGTATTTAATTTTTATTGTCATTAATAAAGGAACTGTCCACAGCCAGGCATGCACAAGGACACAAACTCTTAGAGAGAAGGTAAACAGGAATGGACTTTATTTGGATTATCACTTTGCCCATGATTGTCTTACTTGCCACTACCTTCTGACCTTTCAGTTTCTCTTAATTTCTGAGTTGCACTGCCTAAGTGCTGTGCAAAAGGCTAAGTAGCCAACAACTCCACAAACCCCACAGCTTGCTTTCTGTCTCTCAGGAAACAGAAGTGGACTGTTGAGTGAGAGAGTTTGGTGTTCCTCCTGAGCACAGGACTATCCTAATGGGTTCTTTTCATCTCTTTGATAGAAGTTCTGAAGTGGAAATATTCCAAATCATTTTTTGAGGCCACTAACACTAGCAAAGACTTGGATTCACAAACCCCAGGCATTTAAGGTAGTGATCTCCCAGTTCCCATGAGCAAGACCTCTTCAACCAGGTATGCAAAAGTTCTAAGATGCAAGTGTTCAAATCCTTTTCATCTTCCTCTACCCATTCCCCTATGAACCCAGATCTTTCTGCATTCATGGTGAGAGTTTAATGTATGTTTTGACAGAGATAGGAACTGAACTGGGTTAAAGTCTGCAGCTTTGGCTGTGGCTTGTTGTCTGTTGGGGATGGACTACCAGAAGTAGTGTCCTGTGGTTCCTCTTTCCACCTCCCATGGGAGGGCAAATCCATTTGTACACGTGCCATGCGAGACATGGCAGCATGTGTGCTGGCACTTGTTGAGGCATGGTGATTTTCCTGCCAAGTCCAAGACAGGTGCTGGGAAGCTAACAGGAGCAGAGCTGAGCTGAGCCGTGAGATCTCTGTGTAGCTGTGGAACAGAGGGTCTGTAAAGAAAGAAATTACTATGGTAAATAGGTAACTACAGTTTTTGATATTTTTAATTAAGTACAGGTGCCTAGGAATATGTGTTCAAATACATACACAACCATATAGAGAAATAGCAATATGAAAATATTTTGATTCTCTAAAGGCTAAAAGGGATTTACAAAATGGCTTACTGAAAGCAAGCAATGCTTTTGCAACTGTTGTATGCTCAGGATTTGTATCCCCTCAAGTAGTAAGTAATACACATATGCCTGAAGATTAAGTCAGGTATACATTAGAAGCGCCACTTCTGATTTGCATTATATTTCAAATTCCATACTGAAATTCCAAAGGCAGATCTTTTTTTCTTTTTCTTCTTGAAACTTGAAGTATAAATTACAAGAACAACTTTTCCAAAATGTATATAAGCAATGTATATCAATAAGGTGCTGTGCATAAAGAAGAATATGATTTTTTTCAGCCTGGTGATTTGAGCAATCCTGTTTTCTGCCAAGTGGAAGGGTATAATAGTGAGCCAAACAAGAACCATATGTGAGAAAAGAAATTATAACATATATAAAAGGAGATAGCTGGTTTGTTAAGAAAAATTGGAGAGGCTTATACAATTACAATGAGAAAAAAGAGAACCAGCAGGAAGGAAGTAAACTCATGAATAAAGATAGGAAATAATGAGCTTAAAATGACTAAACTAGCTGCTGCCAAAATCTTTCTCAAGACAAATGAAGACAAGGCACACATCAAAAGCATTGAAGGACTTTGCACATATAGCTGCTGATAAAAGAGAAAGAAATTAAATATAGAAATGAGCAAAGAGGCAAATAATGCCAAGGATGTAAACAGGCAGAAGAAAGATTCAAATTTACGTTTTGCATGTAAAGAAATTAGTGTAAAAGCATACTTAAGAAGATTGTTATATGTATAAAATTCTGACCAGTTCAGGTAAAAGGGGGGAATGAAAAAAATTCTGGGAGTATTTCTATGTAGATATGAAGTTTGAAACTAGAAGCAAATTTTCAGCATAAACTTTCTATCATGCAGCATTGAACAAGTCTCAGTAGTCTAAAATGTAAACTCAATCACTAATAATATTTCCATCTCCTTTTATTTTCTTACATCTTATTTTAGATATCAGATCTGAGATGCACTCTCAGTTCCAAAGACTTTTTGAATCAAGAGAAAATAAACCCTTTGTTTTCTTTTCAATGTGGGAAAATAGATAATTTTACTCTTTGCTCTTTTTTAACTCAGATATTATACCCATAATTATCCCAGACATTCTCGGGATGTTGTAAGTTGTTTTCTTTCTGTAATGCCAGGATAGCAGTGGCTGTTTCAGATCCATGCCCCAGTAGAGCTGACATTACAAAGTTGAATAATTAGGGATTTAGTGTCACACTAAGGAGTAGCTGATGTCCATCTTTCTGGGCTACAAAACTGTCATGAGCCTGTAGACCAGTCTAAGAACTCAAGGAGCCTTGTACTATAAAGATGCAAAATTAAGATGGATTTTGAATGACTTCATATTGTTAGTGGAGTACTGTGCAGCAGGTATATCTTGCATGAATATTTTCTGGTATTTGTGGATAGATTTTCTGGAAATTACCTTGAACAAACTGTGGAATGAATCACCATGGTTTCTCCTAGTCTTAATGTTACATGTACTAAATATCTAAATATGCTTCACTGTCCTGGGAGGGCTGGGACAGAGCAGCCTTTTTTTTTCTTTTTTTTTTTTTTTTTTTTTCTTTTTTTTTTAAATTCTTTTGTATTACTGTTGTATTTTAGTTACTGAAGGCATGCATCAATACAAGAACCTTCATTTTTATTTCATATAAAGCAATTGCTTAACTCTTACAAATTCAAAGGACACCTCAATGAATTAAATACATAAGCAATGAAGGCTCTAAAAAGTCTCTGAAAATACTTTGTATTATAATATATCTTAATTTTTACATATCTTACAATTGTATAGCCTGCAGTCATCTAGTTTTTGGTTTATTGGTAATGTAAAAATCACAGGGACAACATACTTGAATAAGATGTGAACAGCCAATAGTAAAAGCTTCAGCACTGCAACACTTCTGAAGATGAAGCATCTTGGTTTTGGATACTGTGTTTTAGTTGGGACACAGAATAAATTATTGTTGTATGATAGGCAGATTTCCTCACCTCTTTTTCTGAGGCAGTAAAAAGAGGTAATTTTTCTTGGCATTGTTTTTTCTCTTTATAAATGAGAAAACAGAAAGTTCTTTGCAAAGCAGCTAATGATCAATGTGTGCTAATGTTTGTTGGTTTATGGTGATGAGATGCCATGTCTTAAAGGTGGTGTAAGAGAGGAAAATGGAGCAGCAGTATCCATTTCCATTATTGTTGAATGGGCTCATTGGCTTTAAATATAACAATATTAACAATATTCAATATAACAATAATAACAATAATAACAATATTCAATATAACAATAATAACAATAATAACAATATTCAGTATAACAAAAAACTCCAGGCCTGGTAAATGAGACTTGTGATTTCACAAAAAAAAAAAAACAAAAAAACCCCAAAAAAACCCAAGGAACTAGAATCTGTCCTTACTGAGCTTCATGACTTCTATTTTTTATTTTCTTTAAAAAAAAAAAAAGATTTTTTACAGAGAAGACTGTCAAATGAATACTGGTATGAGCCTTCTCTAAGGATTTCCTGAACACAGTCTTTTAAAAGGTTGTCTTATTAAACCAATTCCCATCACACACTTCCCTGTCAAACCTGCCCTGGAAAATAATCCTTGCTATTTCTGTACATTGATTAGACAGGCACATAACAAAGTCATTCCTCTGTTCTCTTTGGATATTAGACAACACAGTCCTAAGCTGAAATTCATTGATGTCCACAGCTTTTCTGTCCTAAGTTAGAGACTTGCCCAACAAGGTAGTAAAAACTGACCCAGTAAATATTACTTTCATTGTCTGTTAATTTCATTATTTTTTCCCCCAGAATTGTTTGTTGCCTTCCTGTTTTCTTGGCAGGCAGAATTGTATGGCACACATACGTAAAATATATAACGTATATATGACTAGAATAAGACAGAATGGTATCTTTTTTTGCGAGTGATATTTTACTTCTATCATCAAGATATAGTTTCTGTTTCCCTTCTTTTTTCTGTGCAAAAATATAGTTTCCAAGTCATAACTGAATTCAGAGTGTTATTGTGTTCTACCACTTACGTTTCAGACAGTTCAAGCAGCTCTGTGACAAATACTGGCTCAAGCTCTAATTTTGTTAAAAATATTTATTTATTTTTTTAAATTGTTATTCAGAATTCAAATATGCATTTATATTTTATTGGTGTTTATGTGTCTCGTAGCACAGTTAAACTTGATGCTGATGGAAATAAATAACGTTTTTGTAGTAATTTCATTTTTTGTAATGAGTCAGACTTACAGGGGTAGTTCTGCTCTTCCTCAGCCAAAACTGTGTAGTTCCCACTAATACAATACCAGTCTTTCACAGCTAATTCTTTTTCACTGATGCAGCATCATACTACTTAGTAGTATTTCAGTAGGGATTAAAATGTAGTTTTCAGTGTGCAATCACTGGCTGTCCATACAGAGATACTCCCTCTCATACACAAAATAATGGCTGAGAAGTTTAATGTTCCTCTACCACTTAAATCAAGGCAATATCTAGAGGCTTTCATGAAACGAAGCCCCATTATCTAGACAGTGTGAAAGGGTGAAGGTTATGTAGTGTAGAAAGGAAGAATAACTGGGGAAATAACAGGCAAGCAGATGAGAAAGAGAAAAGGTTGGAGTGGCAAAGGATTGTTTGGCTGTAGTGGGGGTCACTGTCCA
Organism: Toxostoma redivivum; assembly: GCA_013397375.1. Lineage (NCBI taxonomy): Eukaryota > Metazoa > Chordata > Aves > Passeriformes > Mimidae > Toxostoma > Toxostoma redivivum. Next base: position 322,439 of record VXBI01010786.1, read on the forward strand.
GGACAGAGTGCATGGCCCTGCATCACAACAAAGAAGACTTAGAGGACAGGTGAAAACTGATTGGTAAATAGAGTTCGTTCCCATTCATGTAAATTCCTTTTTAGCTTTTATCTGTGGTTGCTATATAGATGATATATGTTTCACATCTTCACAGCTCTCCCATCTCCTCCTTCTTCCCCCAATAAGAACTGCAGAGGGAAGTTCACTGCACAAATTTTTTAAAAATATTACTCTAATTAATTAGTAAAACATTTTAGATTTTAAGTAATGGTTAATTTTGTGAATATTTTTATTTTTATTCCCTCTCAAGTAAAACCATAATATGTTGTTTCATAAAGGTACTGTATCTTTTTTTAATCTTCTTTCCATTAGTATTGTTTCCTAAATATTGTCAAATGGGACATTAGGCTAAATATTTTTCCTTTCCTACAACTGGAAATATGATTAATATGTATTGGATAGGTTAAGAAGTATTTATATTTCAAATTATATTGACTATCATGTAGGAATTGACTACTTTTCCTTTCCTTCTCTCTCTCTCTCTCTCTTACTTTCAATTCACTCAGAAAATAATTTTCTTGCCAATGGTTTTATATATCTGTATTTATATACTCATCTTTAAAACCCTCAAAATACTGACAGATCTGCATTCTTTCCCAACTGTTCCCAACTGTTGTGTTCTCTGCCTGCCACGGACTTTCTGAAAAGCACCATGATTGAAGTGACCTTGATACTACCCTCATATTCCTTCATTTCTCTAACTGACTGAAGTTTACTAATCCTGAGAAATCTCATTTATTTCCTTTTGTATCCGTCATAAAAGTAAGTGAGTGTTATCAGACCACAGTTAGAGGATCCAGAATCAACTCCATGGTGTTCACGAGGGATAAGTAATTTACTCCATGTACAATTGCTGGTCCCTCAAGGCTCAGGCTTCTATAGGACTGTTCTTTGTGTCCATTCCTCCTGACTGGGCACATTAAAATTCCCTATGCTTTAGTTCTCACTGGAATGGAGTTTTAATGCACTAGAAATCAAGTAGAGAGGAAGGTATAGGACTAAGCACAGGTGGCCACAGTAGAAGGTTTAAGGGGACTTGGAAAACTCAAACATTTGTCCTTTCTGAGACAGCAAGAAGCAGATGAAAGCACTCTGCCTGGCTTTTAATCACATCCCAGGTTTCTCCTGAGGTAGTACCAACTGTGCAATCTTCCTTTATTTACAGCTCCCAGGACATAACACAGAAAATCTAGAGCTCTTTATCTGGCTCTCTCCACTTCCATCAATTTTTCTTCCTTTATCCCTTCTACATTTTTGTGAGGAACAGTACTTGTATTCAAATTTTCAGTCTGCTGTTCTTACATTTGTCCCACAAGAGTATTTTTATTGAAAAGGCTATTTTCCTTTTTCTCCCTAACTTTTTCTCTTTACAGGCTTGTTTTTCTTCTTATTGTTCTGTTTGGGTTTTTTTGGTTTCTTTTCTTTTAACCTGTATTTGACTTAAACTCTGTAAGTTTTGTTGGTATTTCAATGGATGAATATAAGCAAGTATTTTTTACTTTGAACGCTTCCCTAGAAGTAACTTTTTTTTCTCTAATTTTCATGTATAAACATGGATTTTAAAATTTGCTTTCAGAGCTTGTTGATAAAGGTAGAGTAGATTTCTGTGAGTGGTTTCTTTGAGATTGATTCCAAACTTTTTGCATGCAGCCATAGAGTAAAAGGAAATAACAACACTGGGGACTTGTTACCTTCTTCAAGATTTTGAATTTCCTTTTCTTTCTTACCTTGAGGAAAGTGCAATGGTCCAATCTGTTGTCACGAGAGTCATTCTCTCTTCTTCCTGGACATGTTGCATGTTTGTGATGACTATAGCAATTGTACTTGAGGGACAGAAACATTAAGAAGGCAGCATTTCCCATCTATTTAAGAGATTTTTAAAATAATTCAAAGAGCTGAAAATACCCAGGCAGCATCCTGATAGCAACCTTTAGTTTGATTCCATTTGGCTTTTACCCTTATACCTTTCCTTGTCCATAAATGCATTGTTACTCAAGAAAAGTTTCTGCACATTGTGTTTCAGATTTTCTTTGCATATCCCAATACTGCACAAAGCAATTGACAAGTATGTGTTTTCTGTTGGTCCGTGCACATTCTTCTTCTCTAGAATTCACGGAAGGAAAAGGAATGAGCTCTCTCTTCATGTCTCTTCTAGGAGGAAAGTCAAGTTAATCTTTCACAGTTGTGCCTTTATTCAAAAGCCAGACAAAATCAGGTCCTATTATTAAAAAGCTTGCTCCAGTTTTCCATTAGTAAGTTGTAACATCATCACTAATTAATAGAATTTGATCCTAGGAACACTTCGATTGCTCTGGGGTCAATAGATTAATGAAATATAAAAGAAGTTTTACCTTCCTAAGTAAAAGTGTAAAACTTAATTTATAGTAGCAGATTTGTTGTCTCCCAAGTTGCATGACTCCAATGATCCAAAGAAAATGACAGGAACAAGACAAATTACTTAAAGGAAGATTGCATTGACTGTATATCTTCCTAAGCTATAAGATCTCCAGGGATCTCATCCAACCTAAATTATTCCATGACTGCATAAATAAAGGGTACAAACACAGCTTTTACATGAGAAGCAAAGTCTCCATCTCTTTTTGGTACAGATGGTCATTAAGACAAGTTTCCATCAGGAAAATATCTGATATCAGAGAAGATATCCAAACATATTGCCTGGAAGAAATCTTCCAATTCATGTACAACTAGGGATATAGAAAGAAAAAAGATGCCTTCTTAATCCTCAGTACAGAACTAATAAGGATAAATATTTGTTGTATCCGTTTTGAAAATAATCAGACTATATTGTGCATTAATTTGGTCATTTGGTAAATTAGGCACTTTGAAGAATGGAGGCCTTCTCAGTTGTGACTTTGATGCATTTTTGTATTTTATTTAGTCTAATGAAATTTCAGTAGTTTACTTGATGTACATTTACTTAATTTCAGTTTGGCTTGACACGATAGAAAGTATAAGAGACTCTTCTACTGCAATTTTAAGCACATCTCAAGTACCTGTAAGAATGCATCTAGTCTAAGCAACATATTGGCAAATCATTCTACTCTTTCTAAACGTACATCTGTTCACAATTTTCATTACTGTTTATAACCAATAAGTGGGTTTTATATTTTTTTCATAAAATCTTCAATATACATTTCTGATTAGCATAACTTCAAATGAAACCTATCGCTTTTAGTAAATCTTCACTTATGTTTACACTTGAGTAAGTCTGCATATTAATAATTTTCTTTAAAAGAAAAAGGCTTTAATAGCTGCTTTTCCAGATCGCTAGACAGTCAGGAGGTAGGCATGTATTGCTGCATGCAAACTCAGCATTTAAGTGTGCACCTCACTATGGCTATTCTATCTCCCACCTGCTACGAAGTGAGGTTACTGTAGGATACAATAACATTGTTCTGCATGCTAGCAGGAGGCAGTGTGAACCTTTTTCTTATGTCAGTAAGTATCTGCCATCCCAGCTTTCAGTGATGCCAGCATGACACTGGGAAAGAATAACGCTTGAGCAACCTGAATGATAAACTCATGATCTACTCTTTAATAAGTACATGTAAATAAGATGGCACATTTCAGTGGTTCCTCTGAGAAAAATATCTGATAATTTCCAGTTATATTCAGGACCTTTTTGGTTTTAATATGGACTGGATACCTGGGACCTAAATGCCCAAAAGGCTGTTACTGTCCTACTCTAGGTCTGCTTGCTGCAGCAGGAACTCTAAGGTGTAGAGGTTAGCCAGATGGTGTTGAACTAAATTTGGCTTAGACAAGCATAGGACTGTGCTTAAATTTCTCATTTCATAAGTGTATAGCTACAGGAATAGACACAACTTTAAGACATCAGTAATTGCAGAAGGGTAAATCAATAATACTTTTGTACATTTTTAAATGCTCTCTAACATTTGCTCCAGGTCAAGTATAATAGAATTGTCTGAACAAAGTGGATTATTTAAAAAAAAACAATATACTTATACTTATTTAATATTTAGCAATTGTTCATTAAAAGATTGGCTAATTTTCAGGTGAATTCATTATTCAAACTGTTCATTGGGTTCTTGGTTTCCTAGCAGTTCATGAGCTTTTCTTTACTGACACAATACAATACTATGCTAGTAGGTTATTGAACTTTAATAATTTTATTTATTCTGTGTTTATTTATTCAAGCCTTAGAGCATTACTTGTTTCTCTCACTGGAATGGTTTAAGTGCTTAGGAGATTCACTAGCATAATATGAATTTTATATTTCCCATATCAATATGTTATTTCAAGCAAATGACTTATAAATATTTGAGTGGAAATTATACTATTCACAAGCATTCATAGTAATCTGAATGTTCAATTATGCACAGAACATGAAAAAGAGAGAATGGTAGATAAGGACAGATTTAAAATAGTTTTGGTAGAAACAGTAGTTTACAGAGATATTCTAATATAGGATAACTTTGATTAATATCTTAATGAGTTTTGTGATTTAATCATGGGTTCAATTATACTTCTTCTTTTGTTCTTCATTTTATTACTTCTGATTGTCAAAGCCCATTTTAGTACGCATTGGTATGGAATGGATAATGGGCTCTTACCTGCAGCTGCTCACACAGTTCCTCTGCAGACACAGTTTCATTAAAGGGCTAGCAAAGCAAAAAGCAGTTCCTAAACAAATATGTGTGTAAAGGTTCAGTTTTCAAGTATGAGTGTGGAAAAGGCATTCCAGAAACCTTGTGAGGGTATGAAAAATAGTTTATATGCAAACCAGTAATGGCAAGCTAATATAAGATATGGGATGTTCTCTTTAGGTCTTCATATTTGAAATTTGATTTATATTGAGAAAAGGACTATAAATTCCGTGTATTTCTCTTAACTCTTGTAAGATGAGATGTTTAAGTGATGGCTTGAGGGAATCAGCTAAAAATGTAAGCCCTAAAGTGAACCTTTGGATTACCCTGTGAAAATAAGCAAACATCATGGAGAAATCTAAAGGCTGCAATTCATGCTATTTTTGAAAGTACTGCTTGTATGTAAATGGAAATGGGATTCTAAGATGTTTCTCTGTTTTCCTGTTCCCTCACAGAACCTCAAAAAACAAAGCAAGGAGGGAAGAAAGGAACCATGCTTCTGCTTTTTCTGATTGTGGTTAGGGAAGATATCTTTGCTTTATTCTTTTCATCAGTGCAGAAAGTTAATATTCAAGCAACCAGCAAGGTCTGGTGGAGTGACATGGAGCAATGAGAGACGTGTGTTTACCTGGTCTCTCTCCTGTATCTATATACATACCTTCCCATGTATTTCCAGACTGTTTCCCCTCCATATGTTATCTCTCTTCTCAGTCCTTCAGATCCAGCCCCAAGGCTGTAGCTGGCTGGAGCAGAGGTAGGAATGATTCTATTCCCCTTGATGCTTTACATGGTTGCACAGAAAAGACCTCAGTCTCTAACTTGCAGATAAGTTGGAAGAACCAGCAGGAATATTTCTTCCTAATTATCCTTCTTGAAAAGGGATTACAGTTGGGCTCTTTATAGCAGGAATGACCATATCCTTACTAGCTATATTAATTTTTGGCAGAGTCTTCTTGCATGTATATCAAAGCATAGCAGCAGCAAGGGGTTACAAAATATCCCCAGGAACTGGTACAGAGATGCCAGGCTAAACTTCTCTGTTTTCAGATCTATGTGTATTAATAAAATGGTAATAAACTTGGATTTGACTGCATGTGGCTGAAGTTATGTCAGGGGAGGGTTAGTTTGGATATCAGGAAAAGGCTCTTCCCTCAGGGGGTGTTTGGGCACTGTAACTGCTCCCTAGGGAAATGGTCACAGCACCAAGCCTGACAGAGCTCAGGGAGCATTTGGACAATGCTCTCAGGCACGTGCTGTGGCTCTTGAGGTGTCCTGTGCAGGGCCAGGAGTTCGACTTCGAACCTTGTGGGTCCCTTCCAATTCAGCTTATTTTATGACTCTGTTTTCCTGTGATATTGGAGCCCAGGAGCACCTTAGATGAGGCACAATGCCAAGAATAAAGTTTCATACTGGTGTGTGTTTGTTTAAAATTAGATATTCTTCTTTACACACATGCCTCCATTTGGAAAAGATACTGTGCTTTTATGATGCCTCGTGTTATGAATTTCAAACATGCAGAGCAAGGATTTAATCTGCTTGTCAGTGTGGTGAAAGCATGTGTATTCCTTTTGAAAAATTAGCCATTGCCTTAGAGAATACATGTATGGTTGCTGATTTTCCAAGATATGCAGCATTGCGCACCCTTGAGAATGGTAAAACCTTTCCTGCATAAAAGCAGCAACTACATTTAAAAATGCCAAACATATCAAGAATCTTCACAGTGAAGACTCTCCCAGACATTGCCTGCATGATAGGCAGTGAAATTACATTATGCAAATTTAATGCAAATATATGCACCGCGTATGATAATTAAAACCTTTGTAAATACATATTTGCAAAATACAATCCATCATGGTCCACAAGGTTATAATCTACATTTTCTAATGAACAGTGCAAAAACTTTGAACATTCACAAAGAAGTGAATGATGATAATTTGAAACATAGTGAACTATCATTTACCAACTTTAGGCTCTTTACAGTGATGTTCATTCAAAAAAAAAATCCCTGATTGACTAAATGAAAGTTTCAAGCCCTTACCAGCATTTTTTGTTTGTGTGAAATGTAATAACTAATGTGCTACTGTGACTGTGAGCCTTCAGTAATCATGAATGGGAAACGAAAAATGTTGTATGCCATGTCATGAAGCAGAACCTGACAAGAGCAAAAATTTTACCAAGAAATGTGAAAAACGCCACTTGCAGAAAGTGGCATTGGCATTATTTTTAAACTTTTAAAATTTCATATCTCAATTTATCTCAGGAAATAGCACCTCCTGTAGGATATTAGAGTTGGAAGTGTTCCAAGACAGGCTGGATGTGGCTTTGAGGAACCTAGTCTATTGAAAGGTGTCCCTGGCCATGGCAGAGGGGCTGGAACTAGACGACTTTTAAGGTCCCTTACAACCAAAGCCATTCTATGATTGTATGTTATCACCTGTTGGTTTTCCTTTCAGCTGAGAAAATTTAGTGAACTTGATTCTTCTGGTTTTGAGGAGGTCAGTAAGTTGCCAGTAGGCCTCAGGTTAAAGAGTGACAGTACACAGCCTTTCAGCCTTCCCTTCCCTGTATGTCACTACAGGCTTGTCTGAAGCCATGGGATTGTTCTCCTAATATTGTTAGGACTTATAACACAGTAAAACTATGCTTTTAAAAAATTCCTGGTTGGCAACTAAAGAAAGCTCTCCCACCCTTCAATGCAAGTGTGTAATTCTAGTGAATCAGCTAAACCAGTAAGTGCAAAAATGTCCTTTTGTTTGTAATAATACTCATTAGCAATAATGATCAGCACCCTTTAGCTGACATTGCTGACTGCTGGGATTGACTGACAATGCATATGCCTAAGGAGGAAAGTCACCTTGTGTGTTGCTGACTTGTGAGAGTATTGGACAGTCTCAATTTTCTTTACATGGCATCTTCTGTTTAAAGCATGTGTTACACAGACACTGAATATCTTTGGTAGTGTTCCTTACTGCCAGAGAATAGGCTATCCTCCTTCACAATAAGGTAATTGGGTTTTTCTTCACATCAGGCTGGTGAAATAAAGAATTCTTTAAAAAATATACTCCCAGAAGAAGGCAGCTGAGCAGTCAGCTACAGAGCTGTTCATGAGTAACTCTGGGCCTGATTCTGCCACCTATGATCATAGCAAGTGGCAGCACTGATTTTTTTTTTTCCTATGAAATTATTCCACTTGCCACACTGCTACTTTTTATGCTGAGCTCTGAGTTTCTATCCATGCATGTAGACAGGAGAATGTGTGCAGGCTTTTCCAGTGGGGTCCTGTCAGAAAAGACCTCTATAAAATGAGAAAGTGAAATATGTAGGCTTCCATGTCTGACCAGCTCTGGAAATTGACAGCACTGGCATTTGCCGGAATCAAATACAAAATTATTTAAATGCTACTTATCACTATTTTGGGTTTTGTAGCATTTTGAAAAATCAGTGTCTGACTACTACACAGAAAGGTAGTTTTGCAAAAAGCACTTTCCTATTAAAATGTACAGCCTTTAAAAAAGATATGTATATAATCCTGCCTATAATAATTGTTTTTAAAAATACAGATATTAGCATATTAATAAAATGTCTTGGCACTTTATTGAATGTTGAATTCCCTGAGTGGTATTGTCCTCATACTTAGATGTAAGCAATAATAAATTAGAAGTTTGACAAAACAGCAGGCCAGCTGGCAGCCTTGAGAGTGTGGCAAGAAGGCATTCAGCACTGGGCTCTGCAGGGATGTATATCAACAGGGGAAGTGTACTGACATGGACTTTAGTTTTGTGGAAAGGAGACAAGGCAAGACTGTAGATTCTGAGCCTTTTGTATGACAATTATGGTCACCTAGTTCCCTGCTACTCTGTTTGAATGGGATATCTGCAGGGAGCCGCTGTGAGGGTTGAACACTTGAAACTAAAGAGATAGAAATCATGTTAATGTGATTGATTTATTTGGTTTTATAATGACAAGAATATCTGCTGTAGGCAGAAGGATTATTGAAGAAATAATTAATTTAGCATTTAAAAGGGCTTCTTTCTCTTAATATATTTTCTTTCATAATTTGTCCAGAGAAAAAGAAAATATCTCACCATGAATGAAAACTTCTAAAGAAAACATAACCTCACCTAATGCAAATGGAGTTGCAGGTCTCCCTTCACAGGAGTCTAAATCAATTGCCCTCTATATCTTTGGTCAGTCAGATCAAATCATTCAAGGGTGCAGGGATCAAATTGCCAGTCAGTATCCACGATTAAAAATATGTTTCAGTTTCTTTACCTGTGAAAGGATGCTAATTTGACAATAATCACAGGGAAAGCAGTCCTCATATACAACAGCATGTTTACTTTTGTGGGTTTGCCTGTTTGGAAAAAGCAGCTGCATGAGTAACTCTGAGCACTGTGCTGAGAAGCAGAGCAGAGCTGCTGCTGCATCACTTAAGAGTTAAGCCCTGAAGAGATGAAAATAGAAAGGCTGATTGCTGGTTGTCTCATCAGCCCTTGTGAAAAGCAGCTGACATTATTCATGTTTGGAAGGGGAGAGGAAATTGGAAATCCATTTCTTCCAGTGTTTCAGTCACAAGAATATATGTGACCGTAGTTTAGAAAATATAGGGAGGCTAAGATGCTTAAGCCATGATTCAGTGATGTCCATTGTCACATATTAATAGAAAAATAAACTGATTTAAAAAAAATAGCTTCGTTTCTTCAAACTCCATTTGTGATAGTGAGAACAAGGACCTCTCATTCTCTGGGGTAACTTTGAGCTTCTTCCATTTCCACCTGAATTTTGTTTGTGAATGAACACTGAAATTTGGATTTGGCATCATTAAGGTCAGCCACCAGACTGGAACTTGGACCAAGAGCGGTTTGCAGAGTATCAATGACCATTTTGACTGTGATAAACACCGCAGAACCATAACAAAAGCTGTTCTTTCTCTCCTAAGAGCAAAAAGAGTGGTTGCTAGTTTGACACCCACATGCTTTTCCCTCCCTCACGGTTTCTGTCATCACACTTTAAACTCCCTCACAGAGCTTCAGATCAACAGTTGCACAAGATACCCAGCAAATTTCAAGGCCAGATTGTCACATGCGTGGACGCTTATCAGGGATGGCAGTTTGGGTAATGGATATTGGGCCACCTCCCAGATCTGTTGTAAAGGCACACTGAAAGACAGGCTAGCAAAAAGGTGCTATGTGTAGCACTATTTGCTATTCAGGAGGATGAAAGAAGCATAGTAGGTGGAATGTACTTGTTCTGATAACAAAAGAATAGTATGTGCTTCCTTTTGAAAGTGAAATTTCGTTTTTATGCTGACTCAGCTATTGGTCTTGTGATTCTGTCACTGACATTTACTGTCATCTGACCATCCATATCATGCTGTTGCCCAGAAATAAAAATGTCACTTTTTTTCCTACCACCTTCTGGACACTATCCATTTATTCATATGACACCAGGGGTGCAGTGCTTCCAGACAATCTTTTTTTAACATGTATATAAAAAGCAAAAAGGAATCCAGAAAGATATTATAACAGGATCTTGGGTCTCTAGTAATCCTCCCACAGCTGCTGGTAGGGCAGCACATCCCACTTAGGCCAGATTTCAGCTCAGTCAGCCTGCAGCTGCCAGGATGGCATGGATCTCCTAAGAAACCAGAGGACTCCTCTTTGCTTCCTTGACTTTACTGAAAGTATAGCAAAGCTCCCATATGAGCTTCAATACATATGAACTTTTTTCTCTGGTTTCAGTGCTTTTTCTTCACATTTTACTGAAGATAAAACTTATCAGACAGATTTAACAATTTGAGGAAGCTGAAGAAAGAATAAAAAATATTTGGTGCCACAAAGAAACATTAGGTGACAATCTGTGTTCCAGTTTAGGGGAACTTTTCAATGAGAAAATGAATTTTGACTTGACTTTTCAATGAGTTCTCTGCCTTCAGAGAACTCAAAATACACTTTCTCTTGTTTTGCAGATCTGCTCCATTTTGCCTTCAGAGTTTATGTGGCCATTTTCCAAGCTAAACATATTGGGGAAGGGGAGAGGAAAAATAAATAAGTATTTTTCGGTTGGTAGGAATCCAAGCAGTAGGGAAACTGCCTCATTTCAAAAATTTGAATTTCTACCATTTGAAAGCCAAAACTATTGTGACAATTAATGAGGTAATTATGCAATTAGAACTTAATTGCTTATGCTGCAAAAGTGATCTCTTTCTTACCTTTCCCCTTCATAAAAACAAACAAACAAAACTGTGTCTTTTTCTCCTCTCTAGTGAAAATTTCCGTCTTGAATTATGTGAAATCCAGAAAGCTTATTTTCATGGTTTTACCTTTGTAATGTTATCTAGACCACAGTGTCTGTTAGGAAGTAGTCAGGGGCACATGGTGCATTTTATTATTTGTCCTCAGCATATGCCAAGTGAATAGTGGGGGGATGCAGAGATGTTGAACTGTGGCTTCTTTCCCTTTCTTGAATTTCAGGCAGTCTGCTGGGGCAGGGAGCAGAGATGGACAAATGCTAGGTTTTTAACTCTGTGCACTCCTGTGGCAATTCAAGCGCAGCTGCTAAGCCAAGGCTGAGCCAGGTGGGTGTCACTTGGGGTATATTGGTACAAGACACTGAGTAACCTGCACCCCAGGCTGTGGGAAGAAGTGACCAGCAGCTTCTGCCAGGTTCAGCTTGACAGAGAGAGTCCCTTTGGAACATTTTCAAAATCGCTGTCTCCCCTCTGTGACCTACACCCTGCATGTGAAATGCAACATGCACACACATGTACCTCAGGCTGTATGAAGATATTTTTCAACAGTTTGTAAACTCAGAAATTTTGGGTAGTTCTACTGCAAGGCCTTGGCAAATGGGGAAACAAAGAAATCCTGCCTCGAAGGTGCCATCTAAAAATATAGATTTGTGAGTTCCTGAGACTAGGTAGAAAGGAATGTATTGATCACCCTGCACAGCCAGATGCCTCATGTCTCAAATAACTTCCATAATAGAAGTTTGCATTGTGTTTCCAATGCGGAAAGAATTTAGTACATGGGTTTTCCTGTATTTTCATGGAGAACTGCCATTTTCTTTCTGGATGCTTAGAGCAGAGATGCAACAGTTAATGTGAATGCCAGCTAAACAGTGCAGCTGTTAGTCTGGTGGCTGAGGACCAAAAACTCACATATGTCCTGTACACAGTCACTTTACCACGGTTGGACCACAACTGTGACAAAACTTGCTACTTAAAATCATCTATATTTTCTTTTGTGGAGATCCAGGCACACCTGTGCTGCATTTCATAAATGCCCTCAGTTGGTAATGGGCTGCACCACAACACTCAGGGCTGTGTGTAAAAGGCTTCTAACAAGGACCTTCTTTCAATCTGTCTGGAATTCAGGATGCAACCCTCTTTTGGGTGAATCTGGGGCTTCTCTCGGTGGTGAATTGCATTTTTCCTCTTGAGCTCTTTGCTGCTGGAGGTGCTTCATCTGTCTGCTATTCACAGAAGCAGTGCAGCTGATTTGACCCTGAGTGCAATAGACCTAGATCTGAGGTACCAGAATAATCTATTTCTCTCATTACATGTCCAGCATTTTAAGATTAAGCAATGGCTGACTTATATTTGCACTTAAATTAGACTGCAAAAGCACCATTCTTAAGGGATGTTAATAAGAATTGGAGAATGACACTAAATCAATGGACTCCTAAAGAAGGGGAAAATGAACTAAAGAACTAAACGAAAGCTCAGATGCTAAGCCCAATGGTCTTTGTTCAAACCTGTTAAGATAGACTTTCCTTGAAGTAATGTTGTCAAGAAAGAGCTTTATCTTCAGGTTTTCAAAAGCATCTCATATATGGAAAAATAGGGAAGTAAAATAGAAAGCCATTGTTTCTTAATTTAAATAAATAAATAAAAGGGGAAAAAAGGAAAAATAAGAAGGAGGAGGAGAAAAAAAACATGTTATCACAAATCCCATGCAGTGTGAGAATAGCATGTGGTTTTATTTTTAGTTTGGTCGAGTAGTCTTACTCCATTCTCTTCCAGCAGAACACAATTCTCACTTCATGTTTGATTTCAATTGCTCTTCTAGCTGTATGATCCATGCATGCTGAGGTCTATTTTGAAAAACATCCAGGATCCTGGCTCGTTTTCCTTTTCATCAGCAATAATTTTCTCAGTTTCCACCTCTTACAGGACAGCAGAAATTAGGCAGAATCTCTTCAGTCACAGACATCACAGCACAAGCTATGTCTAAATAACCTTTTCAGAAGGACAAGGATAAAACCTCATTATTCTGGATGAGCTAATGAGGACTCTGCTCGAAATCAGTCAGACTGCTCATTACAAGTTGCTATCACTCTCCTTTTTCTGCCTGAATTTTACATCTTTAGATTCCCCATTAATCACTTTTTTCCAAGGGTGCTGGCCTGCCTTTGGCTGGCTCCTTTTTAAAAACAACCTTTCTGTCTTTGTGTAATAAGTGGTTTTCTGCCTCTTTTCAGTGATGGTTGGGCAGACAGAGATGAAGTCATTGAAGGTTATGAACCTGAAGCAAATGGAGGCATTACTATCAAACTGCAGTCTCCTGAGGTGCTGGCATTTGATGACTACTACCTGAAGCTGCGCCTGGACACCAACACCCGCAACCCCTGGTTTCCCGAGTTCTGGCAGCACAGATTTCAGTGCCGCATTCCAGGGCACCCGCTAGAGAATCCCAACTTCCAGAAGAATTGCACAGGTAACAAGTCCAACGTTTTAAATATTTTTTCCAGTTTTTGAATCTGTGCTGTGGTAAAAAAATTTCCTTTTTTCTCTGGTTGGTGTTTTATTGGCTTTTTGTTTGGAGGTTTTTGTTGGGTTTTCTTGTCGGTTTGTTTGGTTTTTAATTGAATGTTCGTTGTTGTTTATTTTTTATTTTATGCAAAGAAAGAGGGTGACCTCAAATTGTACAGATGATAATCCTGGCTCTGGCGGCAGTATATCTGGTGCTGGTTGCACAGCATCCTCTCCATTTGGTTCTGCTCTGTTATGAAGTGATTTGCTCTGTTTTTATGTTTTAGGACTATGCTAAGGCTGAGTGCCTAAGTTTGTAATATGGCTTGTAAAAAATAAAGAGCCATGAAACTTTAACAAAAATAGGAACAATTTATACTTTTTTTCCTCAAAGTCAGCTTTTCTGATCAACTGAGGGATCAGGAAATTCACAGACAATATTATGGCAGAAAACCAATTTTAAGGAAAATTGATGAGTCTTAAACTTGGCCAGTCATCTGTTTTACTTTTTTTTTCTTAACACATTAAAATATATACAGTTTGTTTCTACTATATAGGATGCACATGAAAAATATGTCTTACACAGGGAAGTAACTCTTAACCTCAAGCAAGGGAAGTATACCGCTATATAGACAATTTTTCTCTTCCATTCAGAATCTGAGAAAATGAACTAAAATATTTCAGTAAGATTAAATTTATTAGTAAATTGAGAGATGATTACGTTTCTATGCAATACTTGATGAATGATTTTTGCAAATATTTTGTTTGTAGCTTGTAAATAGTTAATTTCTAGTCAAAAAGGTATACTTGATAGTAAGCATATGAAGTTATTTCATTAGAAACTAATAACTTACTTCCCATTGATTTCAGTCATATTCTTTACATTTTGACCTCCTGTATCCCATAGCAATAATCTCAGTTGGTTTTCATGTGCTCCCTGAGCTGCATTCCCATAGTTTCTAGTTCTTTCCTTTTCCATCAGTAATACTTCCTAATAAGAACTTCCACAGTACCTTTTGTTTCTCCCCAGTTCTCCTATTCACCATTGAGGCAAATCACTGAATGTTGCCACTGACTTAAAGCTGGCCTGATGTGCTGACTGGCAGCCAGGCTGGCCTGTCTGGGTGATGAAGGACTAATATCAGGCCAGATTGGCTAAATCCATATTGAGATTTTGAAGTTTTTTCTCAAAGGAGTTATTAACTTCGAACTATACCAAAATATTGATTGATTGTGTAAATATTTAATAAGCTTTAGAAATGCTTCAACTCAGACAAAGAAGTTGATATAGGCCAACAAGGGCAAAAATTGCTAAGAAGAGTTGAATGATTTATGCACAGCCTTCTTTTTTAAGAAAATAAAATCAAAATTGCACAGTTTTGTTCATTCCATTTACACAAATGAATTTCATGCTGGTCAAAAAAAGTTCAATTTTGAGATTTCTCAGTAGCTGCTGTAAACATGGATAGTTTCTTATTCAGCCTCTCTTTGATTATGAAACTAAAAACTTGAGTCTGAGCCATTATAGTCACCCTTTATCTGGTGGGTCAAAGGTAAGGGAACTCCCCATGTGGTGACTTCAAAATGGCCAACACATGGGGTACTTCTGCATAGAACATGCAGGTAAGTTTTCAGATAGTGATTGCTGTAGACTCTAAAATTTTACTTAATAAAAAAAAAAAAAATAAGAATATCATGAAAGAAAAGGAGTGGGGGCTATTTTATTAAAAAATATCCCACCCCAAACATTTCAGGATGTCCCAAGTTTGAAGTCACCGGACATTGGAGAAATTCTGAAGAGGTATCATCACATGCCTGCCCAGCATTCTGGGCTTCTCAAGGTGTCAGGGATCACTCAATTCTGATAATACTAGTGAAACACAAAATAATTTGTCTACATTGGTAGACTCTGACAGTTAATAGTGTCGAGTCAGGCATTCAGGCATCTTTCCCTCCTATAGAAAGCTGTAAATTTTTGCATGAAACCTCAAAATATGTGATACTTCTCAGGATTTGCTGAAAAACAATCAGCTCTTAAATTTGGTGGTGTGCCACTGATAGCCCTCAGGCTTATCACACACAACTAAAAAAATCCATAAATGTCTCAAGTCACTAAAGGCAGCCATCACAAGGTATCTTTCCCAATAATGACATGCCTACAGAACCAAGAGCTCTCCAGGTCCCCAGCAAATCTGTGGGCAATACAATAGCTAATTTTATTTAACTACACAGATCTGACAGCTGACTGTCTAGCACCACCCTAGCTTTCTGTGCACATATCTTTATTTAACATTTCTAGAAGGTTAAGAATGTCACTTTACATACTAGCAGCTTCAAAGCTGTTTGTTGGAGACTTTCTCTCCAAGGAGGTCTGGTACGACAGTGCCAAGAAACCGCCTTCTCTATCTCTCACAGATATGGAGGCAGGCCTTTTCACAAACTCTCTGTTAAATAAAGGAGTCTCTTGCCTCTCCCCTCCTTCACCAACTATCTCCATACACAATTTTGAAGGAGAAAATCCATCATTCTCAATAAAAAATAAGCACTAATATTTGAAACCCATTAAAAGTGCCAATAGATGATCAGAATTTTAGTGGTACTACAAATTTAAATACTGTTGCCACTCATATATCACCCTAGGAAAATAATCAGTAATAGTACTGGTATCAGGTGCCTATCAATCTCCAGTATATCTAAGAGCTTTTACTCCTACCTCAATATTCCTATGAAAAGGCATGTAGGGCCATGCATCATGGAAAAGGTTGAGTCCCCTGTGGTCCCAGGAGTGCAAACACCTTATTAAGAGGTGTTGTGACTATCTCGGGGTTATGACCTCTTTTGTATTACAGAAGTGGGCTGCTAGTCCTTACTGAGAACAAAAACACACTCATACTTTAACATAGACAACAATTATCAAAGGCAATACTGCTCAAGTTCGTCTGTGTCTGGAGAGCTGACATCTCAGGAAACTATATCATGAAAAAGAAAACCATGTACAAAAGTTCTTGTGATAGGCAAGCATAGTGTAATTGTATTTATACAGCAAGAAGTTTCCTAGGAGCAGCCAGAAGAAAACAACAAACAAAAGAAACGCCCCCCCCCCAAAAAAAACCAAAAAACCGAAACCAAAAAAACACCCAAAAAACAAAGAAAAGAGAGTATTCTTCAAATACCTTATTGAAAAGTATTCACTATATTTGAACCTATCTATGTTTTGAAAAGGAGATTAATAGCAAAGTTTGTATCTGTTGAGAATCTTCAGTTACTGCCTGCCCATTATAATTTACTCATATATAATCTAATCAGTTTACTGAGTAATTTATTCAGAATTGCCACTGGCATGTGAGATTCCATTTTTATCGTTCATGGATAAGCAAGGACTTCTCCTCAAGCAATTACAGCTGCTGCATCTGCAATTTCTCACGCCTGTTACTGTTGAGTCAGCATTAGCTCAGGATTGTATACTCTCTACAAAGCAAGGGGGAAAGCTAGTTCCTAGAAATCTCCCTTCTCTGATGACAGGAATTACTGCTGGAATTCCCTCATTCAGTCTCTGAGAAGACTGATATTTTCTTTCAGAAATTCTGATACTACACTGAGCTCTGAATATACATGTATATTTTGGGGAAGAAAAGGTTTATCTGCTCTGAGCACTATTGGAAGTCAAAGTATCCTGTACTCCATGAAGGCTGTAGGATGCCTAATAGTTTGCCACAATTTCAGAATAACTCATTTGGATTACTAGAACTAGGTAGTAGTAGCAACAAATTCTTGGGAAGGGAAGAAATCTATTGACTGTTGCAGTTACTCTCATTTGGATCATCCCTTCTTGCAAAGGTTCTTACTTTTCCCACTTGGGTGGCAGCCAAATGAGTGGCTCATTCTTTGACTCATTCTTTGTAATGTTTTAGCCAAATGCTTCTTTCCCTATCCCTCTCTCCTTCATTCTTTCTCCAGCTGCTATCGGAGATACTCTTCTTCAATAGGATTCAAGTATAGAAATTTTATTATATGTAGATGTATTGGATCTGGCTGAGATGGGCTTAACTTTCCCCACAGCAGCCCTCTTAGTGCTGTAGTTTGTATTGGTAGCTAGGAAAGTGCTGGTAACACACCAGTTTTTTAGGGCACTGCTGTGCAGCATTCACACAATATCGATGCTCTCTCCCACGCCATATCCCCACCTTCAAAGGCTGGTAGGCTGGGAGTGAGCAAGACACCAGGAAGGGGCATAACCAGAACAGTTGACCCACACTGACTAAAGTTTCCACACCCTATGATGTCATGGTCAGCAATAAATTATGAGAGAAATTATGAGAAGGTAGGAGAGCATCTGTCATTAAGATATTTGTCTTGGAAAGCAACATACTGAGGCTCTATTTCCCAGGAAGCAACTAGACATCATCTGCTGACAGAGTTAGAGAATACATTCTCCTTTTCTTCGAAACATGGTCTTTGGGGTTTTTTTTAAATCAAACTACCTTTAAAAACCCATGGGTTTTTAATTTCTATTTTATATATTTTTCTCCCCAGTCCTGCTGAGGAGGTGTGAGAGAGTGGCTTGGCGGGCACTTGCCAGCCAGTTGAAGTCAACGTACCACATTAGAAAACACACGTTTGTAAATGGATATTCTCCTAGAGTTTCCTGGATATCCAGCAGGCCAAAACTTCTCCTAGTACAGAGCTGTTCTTAAATCGTCTGTGCCACTAAGGTACTTGGAATGTATCCCATGTAGCTGCTACAGTCTGTAGGAAACAAAACAAGTCCTACAACTCTGCATGGACCCGTGACACATAGTGGAATTCAGAAATCCACACCATTCTTCGTGTCCTTCAGATGAAAAGTCAGAACAGAGTGTTTTAACTGTTACAAAAAAGGCTGTTTCTGAATTTGAGGTACTAAGACAGTATCCGATTCAGGATGGACCTGACAGAAAGTTCCCTTAGCACACAACCTCAGGCACTGCCCCAATGAACAGTCCCTACTTGTCTCAGTTCATTAGAAAACTCTGCCTTTTCTGAATTTCACAGATTGTACACTGACAGCAAGGTTAGATGTTAGACTGTGTACATCAAGCAACAGAGTTCAGATATTTTTCCAACAGACTTGTAGGATGTTTTCTCTTCCTTGATCTCATAGCCCAAATGGAAGTGTTTTTTTTTCCACTCAAAAATACACTGGCTAATCTTTCTCTGTTGCATGTGGTGAACCCACAAAGGCCAGAAATAAATGCAGAAATAAATGCATACACAGAAATGGTGCAAAATTCAGTGCAGTGCAAACACTTGTAGGAATGTCTAAATGCTCTTTTACAGAATGCCTTATTCTCGTCCTGGCAGATAATACAATGGCTGGAGTTTATGTAAACCAGGTGGGCTGAGTCCTCCTCTGCACCCCAAGAGACAGTTATGAAACTGGTAATGGAACTGATGCAAATAACAGATTATGCTCACAGCAGTTCATCTGCTGGGACAACAAAATACATTGGCAAGCAATCAGCACAAACATTTTTCAATAGAGCAAAGTGGAACAAAGTGGGGAATTCATGATTCATTCATTGATTCAATTGATCTTTTTGAAGAAGGGTTATTTGTCAGTGAATATATTTATTGCAGATAAGAAAAAGAAATGTAGATCTTTTTTGTTCCAAAGGAGGTCATAGTCCAAGTTCCCTTTAGGATGCTTACTCATACTTTGGTCATGCCATAAGGATTGCTTTATCTGCTAATTCCTATCTTGGCCCAAGAGAATTCTGAATCTTCAGTCTGAGTGCATCGAGAGTCACAAGGACCACATGGTCACTCAGTCTAGAAGGTAGTTCAGGAAGACTGTAGTCCAACTCCATGTCAAAGCATGGTAACTCATCAGTTCAGACAGGTTGATCAGGCCTTGAAAGCCACCAAGGTGGCACAGTGTGTCTGGGCAACATGTTCCACTACTTGAATGTGAAAAAGTTTGGCCTCATATCTAAAGAGAGAGCCTAAACCTCTCGTTTCAAGATATGCCCCTCTCTTTTTCCTTCACCAAACTTCGCTATGAAAAGCCTGTCTCTCCTTCATAATCACCTCATAGGTATAAGGGGCTGTTGTAAGGTTCCCCTGCAGTCGTCTCTTCTTCAGGCTGAACAAGCCCAGGCCCTTCAGTCTGCCCTCAAAGGCAAGGATTGCAGCTCCAGACCATCTTGATGGCCCTCTGCTGCAGGTACTCCAGGTTATCAGTGTTTTTCTGTATCAGAGATTCACAAACCATATACAGTGTTCTAGGTGCAGCCTGATCAATGCCAAGTAAAGGATGGTGCCAATGATTAGATTATCACATGCTTCAGTCACTGTTTGCACTGCTGTTACCATCCTGCTTACAGGATGCTGCTTGCCATCATTTCTGCCAAGAATCTGTATGTCCACCCTATTCTTATGTCCTAAGAAGATGCATCTTTTCCCATCTCCTTTCTGCAGCAGTCATAAACTTTCACCACATCTGAAAGACCCCCATAAATTGTCATAAATATTAAATCATGAGCAGAACATAATGGTAGCAGAAGCAGCTTGGGAAGAAAGCTAAATATTCCAGAAGAGGCATTTATGCTTTGGTATGAATAATGCAGAGTCATACTTCTTGAGACAAAAATGTCAGCGAATATAGATTACTTTGTGACTGTAAAGACCTTAGATTATATTTAGTATGGCCATAATCTGAAAGAGATGTGAAGCACAGTGATGAGGTGATTTAAATATTAGAAACCCACACAACAATACAAAAAGAGGTGCAGTGTTATATGAACATAGAAATTCAAATAGTGTATTTTTATCTGTAGAATACTAACCAAGCATTTCAACAATTGGTTCTGAAGTCAGGTGGAGCTGTCACCCTCTAGTTAAGGTTTCTCTGAAAAGCATTCCTAGGTGTTTGCCACCATTGTCACCCACTCATTAAAAAGTAACTAGTTTTATCCCATCCAGACACATAGTTATTATAATTTTAGCAAAATGTTTTGGGTTTTTTTCTGACATAGGATGTCTGTGGTTTAGAAATGGTGCTCCCCAATTCAGTGCCTCTGCCAAGACTCTCCCAAGCCAGATGCCACTTGCTTACTCACCCCCTTCCCCTTCCTGGTTCAGGAATGGAGTTGAGAATAAGAGGCACAAAAGGTGAAAGCCATGGGTTAAGATAAGAAAAAATCACTGGAAGCAAAAATGAAATGAGAAAGGGAACAACAGCAGAACAATAATAACAATGGAAGGTATAAGAAAAAGAAACAGATGATTTACATGGAAAACTGCAACAAATTCCAACCAACTCTTGCCCACCAGACCACCTTTTCTCCCACAGGAGGGGAATGTAAGAAAAAGTCAATTTCCCTCACCTTGGCAATGATGTAATGATGGTATAGAAGAACATTACAGTCTTGGCTACAGCCCCCTCCCAATTATTTTGGCTGAAACAAGGATGACACCATCTTTTTTAGAGATCTACAGGGCCTCTACTCATGCCTGTCAATGATGTTTGTATTTCTGTTTTTGTGAAGTTCTCCTTGACTGCATTTATTGCACCACATGGGAAGACAGAAGACTGATGGCTGCCTAGTCTCATCCTGAGTCACAGTTGTACTTGGCCAGTGCATCTTTCAGATTTCATCCAGGCCACCAGTAATGTAGTTCAGAGCTTCTCTTAATGAAGAATTTTTTTCTCAAGACACCCCCTACTTTCAATAAATCTGATGGGGTTCTCCTTTGCTCATCTTAGTTGACAACGCACAGCAGGATGTCTACTTGATTTTTCTACAGTTTTCTGAAGGACTGAATGCATTTCCAGTGAGATCTGATCTGAGTTGTTTCCAGAGCTGGACAAATTAGATCCAGCAGGCATTACTAAGACTCATCCAGCTGTGTCAGACAAGTGTGTGGGTGTTTCTCTGAGAATATTCTTTTGATCTCAACATCTGCTGGGCTCCCCCTTGAGGCACCTGTCCCATGAGATTTTTCATCAGCAGGAACACCTACGGTAGGAATTGCTGCCACTACAATAATTCAGAAAAAGTAATTATAAGACAACAGCCTGATGTGCACTCTTGCAAGTCAGCCTCTGATGGTAAATCACCTTTGTGGTGTATAGAAGACATATTTTTAAGCTTTTGAAGGAGGAATCAAGCTATTGACATGCCATAATTTCTTCAAAACATATTTTATGTTAAGTATCCTGTGACTTGTACATGCTCACCTCTGCTTTGCGTTCTTGTTACATATTTAGGTACTGTATCACACTCTTTTTCCTCAGTATGAGGCAGAAGATCCTAGTGATCCCAGTAGTGATCAAAACCAATGGCAATTTCATTGGCACCTAGAATGAAGCCTACTGAGGACAGCTTATCTGAAAATATTCTAGTTGCTGCCTTTCTTAGTCAAGGCTTTTTTACAGCAGATAAGACAGGAGAGTAGTTGTTTCATTTTATTTTGCAGACAATGTTACAGGCAGCTTTTAAGCCTTAAAGATGAGGAGGATTAATAATGTGCCTATCTGTGATAAATGATGTGAATTATTCATGTGAATTATATCATGTGAAAAGATATAATGGCCAGGTTTTTGTTCATTTATTTCTAGCTTTTTGTGAACATGTTTGGAAAAAAAGCAGTTACATTTATCTTATATTTTATGTCCCCAAAAATAATTTAAACCAGGCCGTCTATCAATATACAATAAAAATAAGTATCTTTCTTCTTTTGGGATTCATAAAAAAATGACATCATGATGAAATAAAGGAGAGTAGCAATATACATGTGCCTTTGTAAACAGCATAGAGGACAGTTTGCAGAACTATGCATATTACAGCAGAACATGACAAAAAATTCTGAATCTACACCTACATTTTTCATTTTGGATGTTCACAGTAAAATCTTGCACCTCTGGGATTAAAAAATCCTCAAGTAGGCTTGTGACATTCATCCTCCTCCCTTACACAGGTAAACTGGTAGTGTTACTAAGGAAGAGGACACCTGAATCATGCTCCCTTGAACCTTCTTCAGGCTCCTGTCTCCTGTTCCTAGAGGGATACAGGGCCACTCCTGACTGTTCAGATTGCCACAAATGATGTAAAGTTTTATCAGGACCATGGTGAGGACAAAAGCACACAGTTAAAATAAAAATTGACTTGTTCGTAAAAATCAATTGTTTGTGCAGGTTTGCGCATCAGAACAATTAGCACAGATACAAACATTTAACCGAATCAGGAAGTCAGCCAGATGAAATACTACAAGTAACTGATCTGAACACAAGGCAAACTGCTTTCTATCACCGCCCCATGTCTTTTATTAGATGATATCTTTCATTTCTTCATTTACCTGTAGGTGGAAAGTTTTAAATTCAGCTTGCAATTTTACAGCTTGTCATTACTGGCAGCATTACCCCATAAATACAGGTGGAAAGGTGAAGCAGTGGAGGCTAACACATGTAGGCATAGTCCCACATACTCACACCTGTCTAGCTTCAGACAAGAGATATACACAAAGATATTTTCTGAAAAATAGCTAGTAGCATTCTTAAAATAAATAGGTTCCTCTTAAAAGATTGTGGGCAAGCAGTGGCATAAATTATTAAATAAATAAATAAATAAGTTATGAGTCTGAGTGGTAAATCCTAAACCATGAAAACCACAGAATTTCCGACTCAGAATATGCTATATTGGTATCCACAGGAGAATAATCTGATGGAAGGTGTGTGCTCTGAAGAGTAGTGCTGCTAGAATAAATCTCTGTTTTCCCATTCATACTGGGATGCCTGGGGAAGTGCAGAAGTCTGCTTTTGTGGAGAGAAAGAGTTAGGGAAAAATTATAACACTGCATCTACACTGGGTTGCTGGCTGAGCCAGAAATCGACTGTAGCACAGCAAGGTACTAAACCAGATGATTTCAAAATGTTTCCTTCAGCTGAGATTTTTGAGATTAATACAGTAGAAAGTAGCTTTGGAGGAACCCACAAGTTCAAAGCTTCAATTTAGCTCTGGATTCAGGCTCAGCTCTATAGGAATGAAAAAACAGGGCTGCTTTCTTCGAAGCAGTAGCACTGCACACATCATGTTAAGCAGCAAACTGTCTACTTTCTGCAGAGGCCAGCTTACTCTGCTGCTTTATCTAGGCTTATTTTGTCTAAAAATTCATACCATGGGACCCATTTTCTTGTGAGATCTCAAGTACCTGAGTGTTTTCTGCATTGTCACATTTGGCTACACCCAGGAAAACAAGAGGTAGGCTAAAATGGATGCTTTTAAAATTCTTTCAGATCAGAAAGAAATCTGCTTCTGCTTTTCTGTTGAATTCGACATGTGAATACAGATGAGAGCCAATTATTTTATCTTCTGATTTGCTTAGCTATAGTTTGCTGCTAATCAGTGATGCATTGTCCTTGTGCAGACATTGTTCAGAAACTCCTAATCTTAGCTTATCTTTAAGAAGGATCACTTCTGTGATACTGATGACGGCTCTGGGCCATGTCTAGGTAAGGGGAAAATAAAGTGGGTCTTTGTGACCTGTGTATTTGTGATTAAATTGTTGCATATTGCGAGGGTTAAAGGGAACACACGGGTGCTCCTAACAGTCATTTGAAAACTGTGCTTAATTTCACCAAAACTGTGCTTGTACTCTGCTAATTTATAACATGGATCATTTGGTCCTCAGCTCCAGAGCAGCTGCAGCATCTGGCTTTGGTCCTGGGAAGCCAGGGACTTTTCTGGAAGAAACTGCATGTTTGCAGGACCGCTGTGTAGCCTGGGCCTTCCACTTTGGATATTCATGTGGCTCCAGGGAGCCAGTCCTTCAGACATAGGCTGTCTTGTGTGAGGATATGGACTGTTAAAAAGAAAACAAAACCCCCAAACAAACAGCAAACTTGGCAAAGGAGAAATTTAGAGTAAACTATTTTTGCAGAAGTAAGGCACATTGGTGTTTGTGTTGATTTGTATTCTGACAGCTAATGCTAGTGGTTTTAATACCACCTTAGCATTAAGAAGTGAGGAAGAAGGTTTGTTCTTTTAGAATAATTTTTAAAAAATTAAAAGAAAGAAAAAAACCAGTAGTACTGGCTGATGGGTGCTGCTGTCACTGTCAGACAAGAATTCTGAAGCCCCTCTAAAATCAATAGTGATTTAAAGCAAAATAAATAGTGGGTATCTTTCCTGGCTGTTCTTTGTACACATGCAGAGCTACTGGAATTTAAAAAGACCAGTTATGCCAGCTAGTTTGTGTCCAACCACGAGAGGGGTACTTGGTCTGTTAACATGAGATTTTGACTCACACCTTTGAAATCCTTGGAATCTCATGCCTATACACTGACAACAACTACCACTACTTAGATATTTACAAATCTACATCAATAGAAGGAAAAGAGTTTGTGATTTGTTCTGTTTTCTGTCTCCATGCCAGATAGGAGCACAGATGAATATATGTATTTTATTGCCATCATCATATTTTTCCACTCTAAACTAAAGACCCTGACTTTTTGTTTTGAGTTTTGTGCTGGTGCCATATATTTAACATATACTGAGAATAGATCTCTTGTTAATTCCTTTGCCCCATTTGGTGGTAACACATTCTATGGTTAATATGAAAGTTGTTTATTTTCAGCTCTGAACCAGCATTTTCTGATAGAGACGCTCAAAATTAGGCTCCTCAAGTGCATGCTCTGAGACCTAGATAAATTGGCCTGATTTTTAAGGGTACTGATCTCCCATAATTTCCATGAAAGTCAACAGCAGCTAGAGAAGTTCAGGCATTAATCAAGTCAATTAATTAGGTGCCTGAATATGCATTCAGGTTCCTAATTTAAGTATTGTATGGTGGATAATGTTCTGAAAGCTGCAGCACAATTACTGAGTTCCATCTCCTTCTTTCAGATAAGGTCTCAGGCTTCATATGAAAAGCATGACACCTGAACTATAATCAGTCCTATTTCCTGAACTTTTCATTTTTCTATCATAGCGTGTTATAATGGGACATCTGCAAGGGTATCTGCCTCGACTTTTTTTCTTTTTATTAAGAGTGAAAACTTGATTAAAACCAGCCAAATAGCATAAAAGACTACATAAATTTCTTTACATATGTAAATTACTTTGATTTTGTGTTCATTTCTGTCTCATGTAAGAGCAGCAGTAACCTATTATCTGCTAGACTTGTTCCAAATAACTGATCTGTTAAGAATAGTAGTTCTAAATGTGTTTTTAATTGAGTATGTGAATAAGGCAGCAAGGTTACATAGCTACCTGAGGGAGAGGGAAGACTGAAGATTGAGGTTTCTTTCATTTTAATTGTTTCTCCCCAGGAGTTCAGGTCATATAGAAAATGGTTTCTGTGGAATCCTGTTCTTAGAGAATCTTGGTCAGGATCCTCATGGCACTGGGAGAAGGCTGTGAAGAAAGCAAGACACAAAGGCAGATCCAAGGTCTCTGTGATAATAACTACATCAAATAATATTAGGATTAAATTGGTGCCTGAGGCCTTGGGAGCATGGACACTTGTGGAGTCTGAGAGAGGCTCAGAGATAGTTTGTTGTTGAACTCTGACAGAGGTAGACATGTGAGATGCAGTAATACTAACAAATTAAATTCTCTGCTTTCATATTTCCAGGGAAGGGGACAGAAGAAAATAAGAGAAAATAGTAATAATAATAGTAATAATAAATAATACCACAACAAACCCCAAAATAACCCCCCAACAAAACCCATGACACCTGATGAGAATATGGCCTCTGAACAGTGTGAGACAGCTCAAAAGCCATTCCATTCCATTCCATTCCATTCCATTCCATTCCATTCCATTCCATTCCATTCCATTCCATTCCATTCCATTCCATTCCATTCCATTCCATTCCATTCCATTCCATTCCATTCCATTCCATTCCATTCCATTCCATTCCATTCTCACCGCTCATGAATCTTCCATTAAAATAACTGCATGGCTGCCTATGTCCTTATGTCCTTTAAATGCAAAGGCTGAGCCTGACCATTTAAATGCCTTTGTCAGCATTAAATTTTAGTCAGTTAATGAAATAATAAGATGGATTTCAAATGCTCTATTAGGATTTGAAATCAGCGTCTTTGTTGATTACATATACAAACCATTCAATCAAAGAAAAAGATCATCTAGCACATTTAATTTCTGATTATAGGATGAAATATTAATTTCTAATTAAAATAAGAGCTGGGAAAAATATGTTGCTGCAGAAAGTAAACAATAATTTTAAATAAGTAAAAGAATATATCATGGCCATTTTGCAAGTGGACTGTACACAGTCCAGCATTTAAGGAAAACAAATTGATCATAATAATTATTTGGCAAGCTCTCATAATAATTGCTCTCTGTTTCATAAAAGATGCTGGAATCACCTCACATTCTCTTCTATGTTGTTTTTTTTCTAGAAAGAATATGCAATTTAATGTTCTGTCCTAACTATCTGAATTAGCATCGATTTCTTTTAAGCCTAAACTGCTTCTGACTTGATGGATTCCCAAGTTCAGAATCAATATCAGAGTTTTATTGATTTCCAGTTTAAAGCCATGCATATCATGTTTGAGTATTTGACCATAATAAGCCACTGTATATCCATGCGATTTCCTGGTCAGTTCCATGAGCCTTCCAATATGTGATCACAGTATTTTCATCAGGGATGACCTTCCATAAGCTAGAATGGCCAAATATTGATTATTTTTATGATCTGCAAGTAGATGAAATAGCTTTACAGCTTACTTGCTTCATGATTGAGTTAATTCCAAACATTTTCATTAGAGTGTGCATAAAGATTAATGTCCATAATTTTATTGCATTATGGCATTTTAAAGTATACTTCTGGTTTGGTGCATGGCTGCAGTTATGAAAATTATGATGCATAAATACAAAGCCATGTTTCTTTTCAAACCATTTGAACTGATGCTTGGAGTATAAGATAGAGAAACTGATTTATTTCAAATAGGGCAGTTATTTTCTTCTGTTGTTTCCCAGTCTATTAATTCCAAAGAATAGGAATTAAGATAATAGCCAAAATGAGGCAATCAATAACCTCAAAAACTTAGCATTTTTGGCAGGGTTTGTTATCTTGCTTCACTGTTGAACATTCTGTGAATTGTACTTCTCAAGCTGATTTCATTGAAGTACACACACAAATATCACGGGTATGAATCTTTATTTTTATGCTTTGAAGTGGGCTGAGTTTTTTTTCACCTTGCACTGAGCTATACTTCGTAGATCTGTCCATTTCTATTTCATTAAAAACCAGTCCTCACTGCAGAGATATTTCATCAAGATCATTCCACTAAAAGCTATGAACAAGGGGAAGAATTACTAAAATGTCCTGCCAAGACTTTTAATAGTTCACAGCAATGGATGTATACAGAAGGAGTTTCAAATGTCAGCTTGCAGTCTTGCTTAGAGAGAAAGGAATCTCAGCATATCATCCTCATAAGGCCATAAATCCTATATTGTTTTTGTAAGTAGTATTTCTTATGAGGAATTTTAGCCTAGCGGGACGAAACACAGAGGCTTCAGGCCATGTCATACCCTACAGAAGCTTTATTATTTGATGAGCTTCTGTCAAGCCATCTGCTCTAAGTGGGTTTCTCCAGACCTGTATATAACAGCATGTCCCCCTGTACATGAACTCGTGGAATTTCTCTGCTGTTACCTAGTTTCTTGCTGCTTTTCCTCTTGCTATACATACTTTTGCGGACTTACATACTTGCAATTTTTCAACTCTGCGATCAGTTTCTTCAGCTCTCAGTGGTAGGAGTTATAAATGCATGGGAACAATCTGTATAGATTGCAAAACCTGTGGTGTTGGAGAGATACACCTTGCCAGGGGCAGTCTAATAAAGGAAGAGATAGCACACTCCTAGGGCTCCTGGCATGCAGACAGCTGCGCTGTTAGTGTGATCCTCAGGTGGTGCATTATATTTCCCTTCAAGTCCTTTACTGATAAACAACACAAGAGACAGAGCAGGAAATGCAGATTTATGGAGAAGGGGAAAAGGAACTTTTTCTCCAACACAGGCCTATTTTGCCTTCACCTGCCTCCTACTCCAGTGATGCAGTTCTGGCAAAGCCATGGTGGCAATCAGCTGAAGTGCTTGTGATTATGTGATATCTCACCCAGAAATGCCCTGTCTGCTCACCCCTGTATTGTCCTGTGGCATCAGGCATGCCCAATCTTCACATTCACTTGAGGTTGCAGCCATCTCTAGGAAGATGACAGTCTTCCCATCCCCTGCTTAACTGGGTCACAGAAAGGAGACTATCTATTCTCCTGGAAAAAGACACATTAGAACACATCTTTATCATCTCCCTGCATGAGTTATGTCCCTTGTCACTTGTTGCTCCTCCTGAAGTCATATACTTGTGTGAGAGACTGAATGTCCATGGGAAGAGGCAGAAAGAGCAGAGCGGGAGCAAGCTTCAGACTCTTGTATCTGTTTAGCAAAGTCTGCAGACTGGGAAATGAAGGAGGAGTTAGATCACTTGCCTTCTGTTTTGCTCCCAAGTCATTTGGTGGATGGGTTGAATCTGTGAATTCAGACTTGGCATAGAGCTGGCAGCACTGCTGGATCCCCTTTCTTCTGCCCTGTGCTTAGAGACTCTGACACTCACTGTACATCTGATTAATGAGTGAGTCAGCGACTTGTACAGTCATTTCTCCTCAAAATGTTTCAGCTTCACTGTGGCACTGTTGTATTTGTGTATGCCAGACTTGTTTCAGAGTCTTTGAGACTAAGCTCTTAAAGCCCTAATGTGCTTACATAACATGATATGGAGAAACAAGGAAGTAAATTTAATTAAATCTTTCCCCACTCCTTCTGGCACACAGGGAGAGACAAAAGGAAGACACTTCTTTTTGGACTCTGGGGAATAACGTGGTATATTCACAAAAGCAGCAAGGAAACGGAAGACACTGGTGGTGCATAGTGTACATAAAATAGGTACTGATATTCTAAGGTTTAGATATTCAACATCTGAAATAAGGGTGGATCTGTACCTCGATGGCTGAATTCACATTCTGATTTCTTTTAGCCATGGAGTTGACATCTGTGAAAGATATGCTGGTAAAAATAAATTTTAAAACCCCAATTCCTTTTAAATTCAATATCCACTTTATTTCAGGAGAAGAAATTTCATCAGTGATTTGACTAGATTTGCTAGTGATAAAAAAGAACCCTTGCATACAACTATTGCTGTAATTACCATCCTGTTAATGCCTTGGAGAATTCTAGTGCAAATTTTTGAGGAGATTTTGCTGAACACCCAGCTTTCAAAAGGGTATTTCTATTCTCTTCTCTCTAGTTTTATACAAGAATAGAAATATACTAATCCCAATTAAAAACCAACATTCACCAGATCTAACAAAGCAGTAGTATCTGAGAGTCTCATAGATTTTACCATGCTCAGAAAGAAAATAGCAGGGTATCTCAACTGGTAACCGTAATTGTATCCTAGCTTTTCAGGGAAAAATACATCAAATGTAATTGCATCAATTGAAACTCTTTGCTTGGGGAAATAAAAACCATTTGAAGAATGGAAGAAAAACCTTTCTGATTTAATGACATCCTGAAAACAAAGTCTGAAACCCCGTGAACTTCATTTATTGCTTCATGGGTACTGTAAGTTGTCGAATGTTATTCAGTATGTTTCAAAATTTGGTGCAGAAACCGCATATTGTAAGATATTCCTTTCTTTTAGCTTCTCCTGTGAAAGCTCTGCTTCCTCTCTTGCCAAAAGGTGGAGAAACTTGCAGTTCTAGGTAGAGAAATGCATTGCTTCCCGTAGAGTGGTGACATGATGCTCAGGAGGAAGTTAAGGAAAGATCTTTTCTTATATAACAATAATGCATCCTTCCTCAGCCTTACCTTACCAATAGAGCAGCTCCATCCAGTCAAACAAATAGTTCACATGCAAAGGGAATTGAGTTACCTGTTTCATCTTGTGCCTTTTTGATAGTTCTCTCCTCTGTGTATGGAACCCCTGTAAGGGATCTCTCCTCTCTTTCACTGTATTCAGCTGTCTCTCAGACTTGCCTTCCCTGATGCAGAGATACAAACATCAAAGTGAGAAGTGAACTGGTAACCATTGCATATATCCTTTTCTGTTTGAAAACAGTATAGTAACTGGTTTTCTAGAAACAGAAACCATAAAAGAAACAATCATTTACTATGATGGGATCATTTATTGTAGATTGAATGAAACATTTATTATGGTTTCTGAGAAATTTTTCAGCCTATCAATTCTGTCTCATGAAAATTGCAAATGTTTTTTTAATTGAGAATGAGGCAAAGTCTTTTTTTTTTCTGAATATCTTTGGACTTGGAAAATATGCTCCCCTCCCCTTCCCCAGATAATTTTTTTCCACTAATTGTTGGTGGTCACATTAGCTTGCACATAGAGACAGCAAAGTCATTGAGAAAGCCCACGACAAGTGGAACCTGTGGTCCTGATCCGCAATTGCTTTTTCTAGTCACCAAATAATATTTCCTGGCCTTTTCCTCATAGGCAGTCAGCTACAGCTTGAAATGCCTTGGAAAGCAGACGTTACGTAGGAAAATAAAACTTTGAGAATTCTTGTTACTGTATATTTGATTGTGGGCTAGATGAGGTTTTTAGATATTTTCGTATAGAATAAATTACTTGTTGCCTGTGACTTTTTTCTGGACATAGTGAATACAGTAGCATGAACAAAAGTTCACTTTTTATTCTTTAAGATGTGCAGATTTCATTCAGCCATACAATATTAATGAACAGAATGTATTTGTTATCAAAAAGGTGATATGAAGAGAAAACAAAACAAAAGATGCACAGGTTTTAAACACATCATCGTTGTACTTATCACATCTAGAGATACTGTAACCTCTGTTATTCATTTTGCAGTGCCTTGAAGTGAATTTTTTAATATAATTTTTTTGTTATCTTTGATGTTAAATAATGTAAAATTATGTCACAAATAGAATATGAGAGGGAGTGAGCTGGCAATGTTTCTAAAACATTTGAATCAATAACGGCAAATGAGTTACAACAAATAAAACCCTTTGCAAAAACTATTTTATACAGTCATATTTTGGCATTGTTGTTGGAGGATTAGCTGTTATTGAATGTCCCCATGTGCAGAAAGATAAACCAGGGAAGAAGACTGAACTCTCTGAACAGAGAACTTCGGCTGGAACTCAGGAGAAAAAAAAGAGAGTTTATTGCATTTGAATGAAGGGGAAACCAACTCAGAAGGACTACAAGGATGTCATGAGGTTATGCAGGGAGAAAATTAGAAGGGCCAAAGCCCAGCTAGAACACAATCTGGCTACTGTCATAAAAGATATTAAAGTTTTTTGGTGGACTTGGCAGTGTTAGGTTAAGGGTTGGACTCAATGATCTTAAAATTCTTTTGGAAGTTTAATTATTCTAGAGTTCTAAATAAAATTATAAATTAAAATTTTTCAAGGAATTGGTGACAAAACAGAAATGTAGACTTGGTTACATTTTCTCTCCTATGTGTACAAAGATAAAGCCATAGTTAAATATTTAAGCATCCAACTAAAACTGTTCCAACTTTTCCAAGTAGCCAAATATCCTAAAATTTTACAAAAATCACCATTAACTAAGTTTGTTCATCACCATTAATGTGCCATTTTGTTTCCAGAATAAACTTTAATTCTTACCTCTAGGGTTCCAGATTTAAAATTACTGGTCAGTTCAAAATGCTGACATTCTGTCCTGCTTCTTGCAAGATCCTATGGCACAAATTTGTTGTGGTCCAAGTTTGTCAGGTCTTCTCTAGCATGAGACAGTGTAAGATATGTGATTTCTATTGTTTTCCAAGGACATGCTATGACACTAGCACTTTTCTAACAAACCTGCACAGAGGAAGATGAGTAAATTTCCTCAGAGCCACTGAGGGTTCTTTTGTTTCATTGGAGTTTTTTAATTTCAGTTCTGTTGGGCCTGGCCAGAGTCAAAGGAGATAGTTAAGCACTTTGTTCAAAGGGCTCCAATTGCTGACAGGCTTGAAGCATTGACCACCCCTGTAGGAAGCCTCTTCCAGTGTCTGGCCACCCTTGGTAAAGGCAGTGTATGTTGGCACTGAAGGGGAGCATAAGGAATCTGCCTCCATAATTTGTCCAATGCATATGGACATTTGCTATGAGCCTGGGTACTGCTCTACCAGTTCATGCCCAGTATTTTTTGGGAGGAGACCTCTTTACTCCTTGGCAAATGCAACCCAAGTATGGCAGATTTATTTTATTTCATTTCATTTTCCCGATGAAATTTTGCCCCAATTGTCCTTCCAGATTTTTTTTTTTTGCATAAATTAGCACTCATATTGAGTGCAACCATCACCCATGTTGTTGTAACTTGCAACAAAGCTAAGATCTTATTTGGCCTTCCAAAGCATGGCAGTCCTGGAAAGGACCACTGCAAATTGAGAAAGCAGTATATACAATTTTTAATACCTTCATACCTCTGTCAGGAACACCTGAAATGAAGATAATTTTTATGACAGCTGGTAACATTTTATTTCACCCTAAATATTCAGCAGATGACCATAGCAAACCATAAAACTGTCTGCCTATTCCAGATGAAATATTATCCTTTATAACAATTTTGCTGAACAGATTTTGGCTTTTTAAGCTAATCAAGAGTCATCTGTGAACAGACTGTGTTCTTTATCAAATGTGTGTGTTTGCTCAAAATTTGCCAACTGGCTAGGTATTCATCAGATTCCCCAACCAAAATGTTTTTACATTTATTTCCATCACATATTCTCTCCTGCCCTAACCTTTCTGAGGACTGCAAACGAGTAATACTTGGTGCTTCCTTTTATATGGAATATGAAGAGACGTCTCCTATCTTTACTTTTGCATGATCCTTAACTCATGTCTTGTCGTAATTCCGATAGCATATTTTTTCTTTATTTCAGCTTGTCAAGTGGGATTTGCAAAATAGCCTCTCTGTTCTCAAGAGCACTGTTAGCTCCACATTGACTTCACAGCAAAAGCACTAAACTAAATTCATGGCTGCTTCACAGTAACATCCTTCTAAGGACTTAGCTGAAGCTACTATTAGTTCGCTGTGAGGTGCATTATAGTAAATGGAAAGATTAACAGTGAGTTTCATGAAAATTTGGACTCTTTTCTTTTCCTTCCTTCCCCCTGTATTTCAGTATCACTTTTGGCACTATTGGGAGCATTTTTCAGCTGTGTGCAGCCATGATGTGGTGTTTGGTTTTTTTGTTGGGTTTTGTTTGTTGGTTTTTTCTTCTTTTCCTTTCCTGTTAGTAGTGCATGTGTTTATGTGCTCTTGCCTTCCAAGATTTACTGACAGAAAAAAATCAAAACTGATTAAAAAAATTACCCGGACTACTGAGAAGATGTTAAACTTAAATTATTAAAGGAAGATTTGTGCTACATCCAGTAGAAAATTAAGTATGATATTTAGGACACCTGAATTCTTCAAGGTCATCCAAAAATTAATAGTCTAATTTGTGTGACTTTAATTAATCCAGTATTCACATGACTTATGACTTACGACTTACAGTTTTTCTTTCCTTAGTGAAAGCTAAGGTCTTGAAAATTAAAAAAAAAAAAAGGAAGAAAGCTAACAAAATATTTTTCTATTAGTCTTTGTAGCTCAATGATATTTTCTTCCAAGGGCTGAGAAACAAAAAAAAAAAAATTAGTTTCACTGTTCAGAGTTCAGTTTTGCTCTTTGTTACATTTCAAAGACTTACTGAGAAAAAATACAACTGAATAGAGATGGCCCATCACAAATATAGTAATACTTTTGCATTTATTAAAAACTTGCCCTATGAAAACTTCATTGAATATTGTTTTGTCTCTGGCTGAACACAATTACGTGATTTCTTTTGTTTTAAAAACCCACACATTTCTTACTGATTGTCTTAAATGAATTTTACAAATTCAAATGCATAAGTGTATCGATAACTTATTCTGATGAAAATGAAATAGAGTGGATTTTGACTCTGGGAAGTTAAGTTAGGGAAAGCATGACTTCTCATTCTGGCTTTACTGGAAAATCTTTTATTTACATATAAGGATTTTTTTATTACTGATTGGAGACAATTCATTCAGACAATTCACATGTTGCTTTCCACTACAATACAATTATTTCTATAGGTGACATTAAGGCAGTCACCTCTGCAGTCTGGGACTATATGCTTGCAACATTAATTTAGGTGTTCATTCCAAAATAGTCAAAAGCAAATCCTTCAACCATCAAATATTTATTATCTTTGGAGGTATGCATATTATATTGAAATATGATAATCCAAAGCATGTTTTGCTGAGTGAATACATACTTAAGGGAAATGGCCTTTTTTAAAACATTGGCAAGTCCTATTACATATTGTTTTCTACCTCCATCACCCAACGTGAAGGCTCACCTCAGGAAACATGTGGATGTTATCTCTTGCAAGCATTACTGATGTTTACGCTCCTTTTTTTTAACTGATTATAAAATTGAGGAAGATCTGAGATAAACTTTCATGTAGAAAAGACAATGAGTCCTGTGCACTATGTTTTTGCAGTCTGTTCCACAATCCACTGCTTACAAGCTTCACAAGAGGACTGCTGTGCCAAGCCCAGGTTCTTTCTGCCTCTCATTCACTTAGGGGCTGAGAATAATTTCATTTTCTAGATACAAGAAAGCAGAATCAGTGATGAATTCATAGTGTGCTAATCCTGTGGGACTAATCAGCTGATAAAACACACCAACAGATACTTTATTGAGACCATATATTAACATATACAGGCATACGGGTGTCTAGGCTATGCTGTACATAAGTGTAATTGCACTGGCATGCTCTCTGCTTCCCTGAGTGAATGTTCTTGTATACAAGGCTTTTATTCTTTCTGTGTTTCTCAACATGAATCTGAATGGTGTTTGTTTCACGTGATTTGAATGGGAGCTATGAACCTTCTCTCACATAGAGAGTGGCAGATACGTTGCCTCTGGAAAGAATTTCTTTCTGTATTCTTTCAAGCTTCTCCTTCCTTGGTGGTGCTGGTGGTGAAAGTATGGTAGTGAGGAGCACATGAACTCATTCAGTCAGATTATGCTATATTCACAAAGCTTTTTAAATTCACCATCACATCTCTTCTATGTTAAGCTCATCTGGAAGATAGTTACTGAGGCAAAATTTTCTTGCCCAGCTGCAATGAAACCCAGGGAAAGCAGGATAGACATCCCTGCATTTGGGCTCTCTGCTGTCCTAATGAATTCCCAGCTGAAATTTCTGAGTTTTAGGGCAAACAAACTAAGAAGGCCTACCAAATCAGAACCTTTCCAATGACAAATATAAGAACAGTCTTCATGGTTTGATTTGAAAGCCAGCTACATTAGGGCAAGGAACTATTTTTTAACTTGAAAGTTTTGGTGAACTTGCAAAATTTTACCTCCTTTCATCATAATAAAATGACAAATACCTTCTCCAACCTGGATTTGAGAAGTGCCAGTTAACACCTAGTCTCTCACACATCCTACCTCCCTGGTGTACACAAGGTGTTACTGAGACAAAATAACAGAGACTAGATTGCAATTGCCTGTTAAACATCGAGTAGCGTGGGAGGCCTGCAGATAAAAGCAACTTGCAGTTTGGAGCATATTGTGATTGAATGACTCAAGGGGAAAGAAACAAAACACGGAGGTTTCTTTCTTCCAGCTGCCTCGGGACCCCGCAGCACAGGTGTGCAGTGCCTTGGGGTCGGTGCTGGCAGAAGGAGAGCAGGGAGCAGCCCAGGACCCAGCAGGGTCTGATGTGAAGGGCAGCTGAAAAACAGCACCTCTGACAGTGCCCAGCTGCAGATCAGAGGGAAAACCCATGTGCGGAGAAAACCTCTGCTGCCACACTGTTTCCAGTCAGAGGAAGGAGACTTCAGTGCCTGCTCAGGCTTCAGCCACACAAAAACTCAGCGCTACAAACTTTCTGTGGCAATCCCATACTGGCATATCTACTACCACTTTTAACTAAAATTACTGTTTCTGATAACTTGAGAAGTGATGCTGATTTATGTTGTTTATTTATTAACACTGAAAGGGACATTGCTCTCTTGACCCTCCAAAAAATGAGATTAAAAAAATCTTCAAATGTAAAGAAATGTCAAATTTTCAAGGAAATCACTTTAAAAATTTGTTCCAGTGGAAATTTATCTTTTTGATTAACCTTCCATAAAATATATAACATTTTGGAATGACAAGGAAAAATTAAAAAAACAAAAACCAAAAGTTGTCAGCTTGAGAAAACATATGCTTTCTCATGAAACATTTCACTTTTAATGAGCTCAAGATTTCTGGTGTGGTGGGCAATTGTTTTATTTATTTATTTGTTTGTTTGTTTATTTGTTTATTTTAAATCCCTGACTGGCACCTTGTTTATGTCTCTAAAGCTTTATAAGAGAAAGAAGGAAATATCTTTTTATATATCGTTGCTTTCTCATATTTTCATGTCATTTCATCTTTCTTTATGAAAACACTTGTTTTCTTACTTTTTCTTACTATTGTAGGCAATGAGAGCTTAGAAGAAAACTATGTGCAGGACAGTAAAATGGGATTTGTCATCAATGCAATATACGCTATGGCTTATGGACTACAAAATATGCATCATTCCCTTTGCCCTGGACATGTTGGACTGTGTGATGCTATGAAGCCAATTGACGGCAGCAAGCTCTTGGAGTTCCTCCTCAAATCCTCATTCATTGGTGTTTCTGGAGAAGAAGTTTGGTTTGATGAAAAGGGAGATGCCCCTGGAAGGTAAAGAAGTTCATCTCAACTAATTAAACCAGAGGATGGGAAGTGGGAATGTTACCGTGTTTGGTGATGTAGATCTCTTTGGCTTTTTTTCTGAACCATGAAGCAAGGACCAGTCTTTCTAACAGCCAGGAATAACACTGGTAACACATGGTATCTTATATTGGGACAGGAACTACAGTAGAGCCTATAAATTTCTAGTGCTGCAGGATATGACAAACCTTGTAACTCACAGACTTCTGGTGTGCAAGGTACTATTGGGTCTCAGCACCAGGGTTTTAGTATGTATAAAGCCTATACAATTGATTGGAATTTAATGAA
This sequence comes from Toxostoma redivivum, assembly GCA_013397375.1. NCBI lineage: Eukaryota > Metazoa > Chordata > Aves > Passeriformes > Mimidae > Toxostoma > Toxostoma redivivum. The sequence continues at coordinate 359,975 of VXBI01010786.1, forward strand.
GCATTAACCTGATGTGGTTTTGAATAGAGGGCTGTAGAGCAGATCCTTTTCCAACTGGAGCTCTGCTGAAACCTTGCCCGAGACTATTTAGTGTTGATTGGTAAGCTCCTTTATGATCTCTTTAATTAGTTTCACTCCAAATAGAATCTGATCAAAATTTAACGATAAGTCTGTGTAGAGCAGGACTAATAATAGGGTTTTTTGGCAGAAGTTTCTGTGTTTTGCTCATTTGGGGTCTGGTCCCAGCCATGACAGCTGCTACTGTTTAGCCCTCCCAGCAGATAGAGGATGAACCCAAGCAGTGGGTAAGGCAGCACCTTGGTGGACTTGGATGTCACATTTGTTTCTCTTATGGGAGCAAACTGACAGAGATCTTTCCTTTCATTTAGTTTTGTGGGTTCTATTTTAACACATGGATTTTTTTTGTTTGTTTTCTTTTTTATAAATACATTTAATTCAACTGCTGAAGTGCAAATCCATTATTAATTGAAACCTACCCAGGGATTGCTTCACTGAAGTTTGTTTTCCTAGTGAGTTGTTAAAGTGTTATAAAAGGCTCTCTCACTCCATCTTTGGGCTTATTGCATAAGTGCATCTGAGTGCCAGCAACACACAAAGGGAGGACTCTGGAGCAAACAAGAGCTTTCATGTCTTTTCATGCCTCCAAAGAGTCTTCATAAGACACAGTGGTCTTAAAAACACTCTTATCTTTATTACTAGGTTTTATTAGCAAAACTGGCCAATGCTGTACCATTTTCTAGATTATGTTGTTTTTTTTTCTATTGTCATATTTAAACAGTATATACATTTAAGCAGTTTGTTACATTTAATTAGCAACAAAAAGCTTATCAGTGTGGTCTTGTTGAGTGTTGACTTCAGAATTTTTTAGTCAAAGAATACAGATCAGTTAGGTTAGGCTTTGAAAGTAGAAGCAAGCAATTCCCTTACATTTGAACACATACTTATCGACACAAATGCAGAAATCAAGTCTTTGCACATATAATTTAGATAATGTAGAGAAATTACTGCTTAGTGTAGCTTTATGCTTTTGCACACTATTTGTGTCCATAAAAGCATTACTCCAGCTTTGCATATGCTGCATTTTCTGTCTGTTAGCTATTTGGTTTGATGTTTAGATGTAATTTTCCAATTTTAGCCTAATTCTTATTTATTATTTTGTCACCCAAGAGCATTTCCACAACTCTCATCAGTACCAAGCATAGAATTAGATTGAACAGTTGCTGAATTCAAAACATATGAGAGTTTATATCAGGATATGTCTCTGAGTATGCCAGAATGATGGAATTTATTCCATCCATCATTTTGGTCTATAGAAAGGTTCAGTTTTCTTGATTCCTTGGCCTACTTAGAATTTGATAGGTTTTTTTAGGTAGGGGATTTTTTGTTATTGTTCCTCATTTGTATTTTCACAGTTGGAGCTAGCAAGTTTGGGGAAGGAAATTCAATTAACCTTTTTGTTATTAATTCTGTAATGCTTGGATCAATCTGTGGCATTTATGACCTGGGCAGTACCATATCGAAGAATGGCTGTGTGTACATGAGCTGTGATCTGCACAGTCTATCAGATCCTTGTATGGCAGCACTGGTTTAAGAGAATCGTCTGTAGCTCCAGACTGGCTGTAATGTTCCCAGAGCTTTGTGTGGAAAGTCCCCTTGTGGGTCAGTGAACAGACCATAGCACTGTGTCAATACCCAAAAGAATTTTGTACCTCAGCAAAATAGAAAGATAAACACCACACACAACACCTAAATATAGCAAAGTCAGCCTGCTATGAAATTTCCTAGTTTTTTTGGCTCTTCTATGCAAGTACAAAAATGTCACACAAAAGTGTAAAAAGGTATTAGATATCTTGTCCTCAAATCATGCGAACAAATCAACTTCACAAGGTAGAATAATATTCCTTCTTAGAAGGCAGCAACCTTTCTCATAATTCTCAAAATCTGTGAGGTTTTTTGAACAATTGACTCCCACAAACTCCTAATTGTCATCATCATGAGTAGAGCAGATAGAGTTGCCTGTAGTTATATTTGTCTGGCACTCTCATAATCTCCTGTTTTGAAAGCTGTACAGCTTCATGAAACCTTAACCATTTGTTTAGATACAATTCTTTTTCTATCTCAGGCTCAATTCATGGTTTCAAGGTTTAATCAAAATGAGATTGGAAAAGCACGTAGCCAAAGGTGTAGTTCTTCTGTGAATAATCTTTTCTTTGAATCTCTCTTATGCAGAAATATGAAGCAAACTTTTACTGGAAGGGCACAAATGCAGTCATATGTGACTGCACTGCCTCTGGGAAAAAATGACACGGATGTAACTCTGGAAACTCAGCAGTATGTGCTCGCTATACTGTCATTAAGAACATGCTGGTAAAACTGCTGCACTTTTGACTTTCATTGAGTAGCTCCCACTTTCTCTGTAGCAATCATATCATTCAAATTTCCAGAAATGGCTGGAGAAGGTGTGAAGGATGCAATAGTCAACACAACATACTTCTCTGGGGTACAGAGATATCTTTTTAGCTCTGGTCAATTCTAGGTAATTGCATCCTTTTACCTTGTTGTTAAACCTTACCTCTGCAGAACAAACATTTGCATAGACCTGTGACCATAACATGCTTTGTGATAACAGGCAAGAGAATTTTCATCCCCTACAATGAGCCTTTGATATGTGGAGAAATGCTGAGGTTTACAAAACTAAGAAAAATTTTGCCTAATTATCATTTCATCTTAACTAGACATGGACTTAGAACCATGTAAGTCTATTTAGTTCAAAATTTCCAGTAGCTGTTCAGGCTTCAGTCATGACAACACTACCTACTCTAATGCTTTGAGTAAATAATCAAATTTTACCTCATTCAAAGCCTTCCAACTTGCATGTAAACAATTTTTTTTTTCAAATATGCAATTTTGTTTTGGATTTTGGACTCATGGGTGGTTATTTCAGCTGTTTACATCCCAGCATTGCTCAGCATTGCTCTTTTCTGTCCTGTCTTCCAGGATAGCAAACATCAGTACCAGTATTATGGCTGTGTGAAAAGGTAACTTCGGCTATCTCAGGTTAACTAGAGTAAGAGTGTGCCTGTGACCAGCTGATTTATATTCTGGCTTGCCTTATAAGTAACTTGTTCATATGACACCACCTATTGGGTCACACAATTTCCCAATATACCAGTGAGCTTGCTCTTATATTAAAAGAAGGATTAATTTTCTTACCCACTGAATGTTTCAACGTCTTCTTTAAATGTTGAGGTGTGTGTGAAATTCAACTGACTCCAAGAAGTCTCACTCTCTGAAAGCTTCACAACTCTTGTCAAATCCACTTCTTTGGGGGTCATAATTTTTAGCATGGACACAGCCCAAAATGATTAAAGTTGTACATATGTGAGCAAGGGGATGGGAGGAGGTATTCCAGCACGGAATTTGTCTTTGCTCAAAGCACAGATTTTTCATTAAGGAAAAGAAGGAAAGGATAAAGAACTTAAGCACATCTCCATATACCAAGTGCATTTGTTAGACCACATTTTTCCACTTAAAATTCAAGCTGCATATCAAAGCTGCAAACATTGTACTACAACTTGTTATACCACAAGACTGTGTAAGAGCTTTTAATCTATATACTTTATTCTTTGACAGGTAACCTATAGGAAAGGGAATAGTATTACAAGAACACAGGAGAAACTCTTAATTGATATTGCATTAATGTCACTCTGTGCCTTGTGATGTATTTTTATAAAAATGAAAAAACATTTGTGGGCTCAGAAATTCCAGTAAGGGAATGTGAGGCTTTAGCAATCTTTTATTCCCCTTCCTGAATTACTTTTCCAGCCCAGAGTAACTCATTTTGTATCAGTATAATATAAGGTCAAACTAAAATCCAAGTACATTTTCCTTGCTAGGAATAAGCATGCACATTTCTACTGAGCTTTACTCCTGTCTGTTGAGTATCCATTATGAAATGCCTGACTCTCACTGCTTCTTGTTATCCTGATTCTTTACAAGCCTGGAAACAGCATGGGTTTTTTTAGACACTTCCTTTAGAAGAACTGGGACATGAAAAGCAATTGTTCACTAATGAATTTGAAATTTACCCCTTTTCTAAGCAATCCCTTGTTTAGTGGCCAATTCCCAACCAATGGAGCTGCCTCCTGCTTGGAGCTCAGTAGCAGGGGTCCCTTTTCACACGAGATTCAGTGGAGCTCTGCAGTGGCACTGGAATTATCTGAGCATGCATATTTGCAAAACTGAGGTCTAATTACAGCTATAAATATGCTGTAAATTTCTTTAAATCATCTTTAACTAGAGAAACCCCAAAGACTTAGTTAAGAAAATTACTGCTCTACTCTAGAGAATAATTCTAGCACCTCTTCCCTCTATGAAGTGCAGGGAGGGAGAGTTGAATTTTTTGCATATTTGGACCTCAAAATGGAAAGGAAACAAATGGATGTCTCTCTTTGCTCACAACCAAACATCCCAATTTTATTTATGGCTCATACTTTCCTTACCTTACCTTTAATTCTTAAAGCATGTTAGCAACACTCATTATAAACAAAATATTTTGTTCTTCAGAGACTGAGACAATCCAGTACAGAAGAGCAAGGCAGTAAATCTCAGGCTTGGAAAATATAAGATGCTTTGTTATTTTCAGCTCTAATGCTGATTCCTTTTTTCAATGCTCTTGTCATTTATTAAACAAAGTCCTTCCCCTTCTCATCTTGAGACCAGGCTATGGGTTTAGCCTCTTTTGTGGTTCTTCCTATCTGTATACACTACAACATTCATTCTTCCATTCTGACTTATTTGCTACTAAGAATCAAGCCCCATTCTGTGTGTAAAAGAATGAATATAATAATTATCAATTAGAGATGTACACACATCAAGTCCAACACATTAAAGGCAATGGGGTAGGCTGGATGTTTATTGTAGCAGTTTTTTATGCTTCCCTTACCTTAGTCTTGGGAAGTGCTCTCCTTGCCTGGGGTGAGGAAGTAAATGTTGTGACTGAGGTGCTAACTTTTCCTGACAGAATCACTGGGCTGCATAATATGAATGGTCGAACTTTGAGCTGACAGCTAACTTATGGCAAACCAGTTTGGTTGGTTTGAGTGTTTCTGCTTAAGAGCTCCCAGCAAGGGCTATATTACAGCCAGCCTGTATGGAGACACCAAGTGAAGGTTAAAGAAGTTTTGACAAATTATTTGAAAACACAGCATCCAGACATTGTCTACATGTGCATCTTCAACAGAGTTTGCTGTCTTTGGTGTGCAGTACTTCCTGGACACACAACTTTTTAGCCACAGTTTTATGCAAGCAAGACATGCAATCACCAATTGTGTGTCAACCAGAGCTGATACTTCCTGTGATTCTGCTGCAAATCCTAAAGGATTTGGGTTTTTTGTGAAACCCAAGTCCCTGGTATTAAGGATATTTCGAGGCAGAAGAAGAGCCAGGTAAATTTTTGTCCTTTATGTTGCAGGACAATGACTCACTGTTTTCTCCTTGCAGATACGACATCATGAACCTGCAGTACATAGAGCCCAACCACTATGACTACGTCCTCATTGGGACCTGGCACGAGGGCGTGCTCAACATTGACGACTACAGGATTCAGATGAACAAGAGCGGAATGGTCCGGTCCGTGTGCAGCGAGCCTTGCCTGAAGGGCCAGATTAAGGTATGCCTCAGACACCTACTTTCTGCTATAGAAATAGGAATATCCAGTCAGTGTTTTTCCCTAAACCCAAGCAAGCTCCTTTCAAGCCAGTGGGTAGGACTTCCTTTCCTTCAGGAGAGCCAAAATTATAGAACAACTCCTAGATTAATATTTCTTTAACAACACCATATACAGGCCCTTGTTTTCTAAAATCACCCTTTGTAGAGATGCAGAATCTTCTAGTGTGCCAGAATTTGAATTTCACCTTATGTGAGAAAGATTTTCACTTAGTCATTGCCAACAACATTCAGTGGCTGTGATTCACTTGGGGGCTGATCTTGAAAATATCGTGACCCACAGGAATCCAGTATTTTGTTCAGCAATTACACCTGCAAGGAAAAGTGGAAAAAAAAATCAACAAATCCCACACCTATTTGTATTTCATGTTCACAGCAAGAGAAGTGGAAGTACAAATGAAATCACTCTGTGTTCATCAAACAATAGCACTTGCATCGGACTACATATAATTTGCTACCAGTCATGTCTGGATGACATAGACACATGTTTTACCACTATCAAAATGGTATGGATGCATTAAGTTTAAAATGGCAAGAAGCCCATTCAGCAAAATTTCCTTAGAGTAGACCTTCCTTTCTATTTTCATTTAATAAGCACATTTGCAGCTTTTTATTGCTATATTGCTAATCTAAGCAATAGGCAACTGATGATTTGGCAAAGGCACAGTGACACACTCTAGCATCTTGGAGGAAAAACATTATTGATACTTACCACCCTCAAAAACATTTTTCCCTGTTTTTGAGATTGTGCAGTTTGTGTATGTGTGTAAATGTAAACACCATGCATAGAAAATGCCAGCTTCAGCTCTCATTGAAGTCTATTGGACTCTCTCCATACATTGCATGAGGAAATGTAAAAAACAAAAAAAAAAAAACCAAACAAAAAAAAACAAACCAAAACTCCACAAAGCCAGTATTCAATAAAACAAACATTTTGCATTTCACTACTCTACTTATCTCTGCATATAGATGGATAGGAAGATCTGGAAGAAAAGGCTGGATTCCTCCTTCCTGGCAAACAAGGCCAGAGTCTTTGTCAGAGCCCTAGGAGCCAGAGATATCCTTAATCTTTATTTCAGCCTCAGGGTAATGAAACTAGGAATTAAGACAAGGAAGTAATCTTTTCAGCATTTGGATCATTACATTTAGTAGCCCTTATAGCAAAGAAAGAAAGTTTTCAAGGATATTTTTCCCTAGACGAGCTGTTCCAAAGTAGGAGTTGGTCACTGCTTTATTTTTTTTTCATCTAGAACCCAATAGATCATTTTAGCAGGGTGTTTTCTAATTTGTTCTAATTTTAATTTCTATTTACACTTGTGTTATGAGCCCCAAAAAGACTTCCACATAAATTAGAATGTAAGTGTATGTGAATGTGCTTGTGTGTACATGTATATATATGTATTTATATGCATTAGTTACTCTTTGTTCTAATCTTTGACTTTGTTTACTGCTTTTTACTATGCAATAGATATTAAGCATGGGCTGAGCTGTTTGTCCTGACCTCTGCCATCGCACAGATTAAGCCTCAACTTTGATTGAAAATATGACATTCACCATGCCTCTGTACCACAGGGAAAATGATTTTGTACTTTTAACTCAGAATGGCTCTCCCTCAAACAAAATAAAATTGTCCCCAGAGGTTATCGTTGAACTCCTAAGCACAAATTTTAATACAAGATTGATACAAAATCATGACTTGTGTTTTCTAGCTGTTTGAAATGTGCCATACACAGGAATCCTGTCATGTTTTAAACAGTGTATTGTGTTATGTGTTTGCTGGAGGGTGGTGATATGTGCCTCCTTATTGTCTGATAGAGGATCAGAACCAAGGATATATTTTGTATTGCAGGTGATCAGGAAAGGAGAAGTGAGCTGTTGCTGGATTTGCACTGCTTGCAAGGAGAATGAATTCGTTCAGGATGAATTCACGTGTAAAGCCTGTGAGCTTGGCTGGTGGCCAAATGCTGACCTGACAGGTAGGGATATGTCCCTCCAAACACATTCTTTTTCTACAGGGCGCAAGGAGAAGGCTATGTGCTGGACAGTGAGATGTGAGCATCCAGAGATATTAAAAGTACATATTTGGACACACATTCCAGTGCAGTTTAGGGTGACTGTCTTTCAGCTTAGTGCAACAGCAGAGACTAAAAAGATAGCAAAATTTCTGCCAAGAAGAAATGTCATAGTCTGTCTGTTCCTTTCCTTCATTTAGCACAAGTATTAATAAAGCTGTTAAGACTGCTAATGAACTCAGCAGCATTTGCAGCAACTTAGCTGCAAATTGTCAGATTGACTTGATAATATTTTCTGATCATTTTACCATGCAATTAGTAGCACTTTACCTGGGATTTCAGGACCTTCAGTGACTGATTACTGGACTCTTGTTTGATATAAAAGATCGTTCTCACTGCACCAACCAGCAAGAACAATTTCAACAAAATCCTGAGAAAACTTGTCTCAAAAGAGTTAGACTTGGTCTCCCTTGTATATATTCTTTGGATGAGTTGCATGCTTTGGCATCCTTCTGTTTACTTTTTACATATCAAGGTCAACATCCACATCTGCTCTGGGCTTCAGAGCAACCATTACCCCAAAAAATAGCTGCAACACGTTGAGAAGCATCACCTCGACCTTAACATTTGCTTTATATCACTGTGAAAGACTAGAGGCACCTCTGCCCCGTGTGACCTCTGCAAATCTTGGATGCCAGCATTCAGCAGGGCATCATTCCTAGTCAGAGAAACAACCTGATCACCTAGCCAAAGATCAAATATGCAATTTAATGCATCTTTGTCCTATACCATGACTGGCTGACAGCTAGATGTTGCTGCAACATTTAGCACATAGACAAAATCCTCAAACTTCAATTGATTTGTTCTATGAGATACTTCAAGCTAGTAACTGAAGCCAAATGAGCTCTTAGAGCGTGTATATTTTGAGAGGGAAAGCTAGCCACTTCTCCAGGTAAAAGTACACTCAATCACAAGAGACTGGGAAATGTGATCCATTGTCTGTCTTGATTTTCTATGGAAAAGAAGTTACGGTCATGTCCCAGATGTGTGTGCAAATGTCTATATTCCATACCTCCCACTTCCACCACCCTGCCCTGCCCCTGCTCTGTTTTGCGACTAAACTGACAAACAGATTTGCCAGGATACAGAAATCTCAGTGATCGTTCAGACCCTTCAAGTTTGATGTCAGTGGGTTGTAGGGAGAGGAGTTAATGAAAAATACATTTTGTAGGGGCCCAAATCACAAGAACACATCTGGCATTAATAGAAACCAAAAAATCCATAGAACCTTTCATAAATGTCCTGACCATTTGAAAACTCATATTTAATTCCTGCTCCTAGGACACCAGCATCTGCTTATTTTAAAGCAGATATCCATACACAAACAGGTTTTGCTGGTCTTGGAGGGTCACAGAATTGTTTGTATCTACTCTTCAGGGAAGAAAAAGGGATTTATTGATTAAAAAAGAGCCAGAACAAAAACCTGATGAGAGATCAATATGCACTTGAGAGAATATGGTTCAGTGCTACCAGCTGCTCAAAGTAGCTCAAAAGGGGTCATGTCAAAACGACAAGCACTGCTGAAAAGGGTTGCAGAAAGAATCAGTGCTGGAAAAAATCTCCGGGGCATGTTGCAATCCATTAACTTTTAATGAAATCAGTAGATGACCTGCTGATTTGTGTTTCTTCTCAGCAAGGAGACTGGACTGCTGCTGTTCTAAAATCACAGCAACGTCAGCCAAATGACAGCGTAGCCATCGACTTATTTCCTAGAGAACATTGAAATGGCAGCCTGCTCCCGCACAGCTTCTTCAGTCTGTCTCATTGAAGAAAAAGCCTTCTTTTTTTAACCCCTAAAATTGATTTACTTGAACTATACTACAAGGTACAAAGCTGTGAAAGGAAGCTGATGCCATCCTAATCTTGAGAAGAAGGTGATTTATCTAGATAAACTCTGTCTCTTGAACTTTGTGGGAGTCACCATTGGTATGATTTAATTTGGAATTCTCTTTTCTTGCCAGGACTCCCATCAAACATGTTTTTATAGCTTGATTTTATGTGTTGTATTCATATCCTGACAGTCACCATAGCATCTAGACACAGACAGTAACATCTCACAGTGCAGAGTGTTTTTCCCTTTGCCTTAAATCTTAAATGCTAAACAAGTACGTGGTTTTAGACTCATTTTCCATCACAGATGGAGGCTCTAAAATCCTTAATCCTTTTAAGAAATGTGAAGCACATACTAACCTATTTCATAAGACATGCTTTTCAAGGTGCTCATTTTCTCCATTTGAAATCAGTCCCTGCTGCTCAGCAATCATTTCCTGACATTTTAATTTTATTTTTAAATGTACACTTCTTTTTTTATTGCTTCCCTTAAATATTAATTCAGTGAAGTGGACTCAGCAGACACAAAAGATTTCTCACCACAGACAATGAAAACTTGACCTGAGAAATAGTTACTGAAGCTAGTAACTTTGACCTTGTGCCAAGAGAAATCTTTTCTAGTACCAGAAATATAAGAGGATGAATGTCAAACTAGTAAACTCAGTTTACATAAATTATCTTAAATAAGCACTAAAACAAGATAAGGTAGGAAGTTTTATAGTCTTATGAAAAGAATAATAAGATTTTGAGGCCATCAGTTACCTGGGATGTGTTAATGACCACAGAAAACAGCATATTCTCTTGTTGTCCTTGTGCTATGAATATAGTATTTTAAAAATTGATTAGCCTTCTGATATTGGAAATTATTCACAGTTAAAATGCAGGAAAATGCATGAAAACTACAGACAGCTTTATGAAAACTACCAGACAGCTTTTACCAGAAAATTTTAACTGTGAAGCTTTTGCTCTGATTTTTTTTGAGGTTTCAGTTAGTTGCTGAAGGGGAACCTTTTTTTCTCCTTTGTTTTGTTTTGTTTTGTCTTGTTTTGTAAATGCATGCACAATTTCCTGGGTATCCTCCCCCAGTCTCAGTGGGGTTCCAGAGCCCACTTTCTCCTAGCTGGGAAATGACCCACCTTCACAGATGCTGACAACCAACTGTTCGCTCATAGTAAGCAGTGTAGGGAACTTCTTGCAGTTTGTACAATATGTGGTTCTTGGGCTTGCTGGTGCACAGGAATTACACTGGTTTAAGGAAACATTTCTAAGCAAATCTTACACAGGATAAGCTTAAAGCAAATGATAGGCTTAACTGCCATGTTGGATCTGGGTTAAGCCCCTGAAAATATAGCTCAAAAACAGAATAATGTGAGTATATCTTGATGTTGTTAAGCTTAAAGTCCCTATTGAAACTTAACTCTTCCAGCAACCACTGACCAGATTCTTGTATGAGAGGAGCGTCACATATATTAATCAATGAGCAGGAGTTTCTGATCCTTAGTCTTTTATTAAATCATAGAGGAGTCAGCTTCCAGTCAGGGCTGCTGAGGCCAATGACCAAAGGTTCACACCTCTAATAAAGAGGTTTTCCTTCATATTTCACCACAAAAGTACTGGTTAGAAGTATGGGTTTCCTATCTGAGTCTTGAACAGACCATATTGAGCAAAATCATTTTCTTTATTAAATTTTCTCTTTATTATATAATATTTTCTTTATAAAATAAGACCTCTGGTAGCCACTGCTATAATTTCTATTGTTTTTGATGTTACAGGTGTATGTAACAACAACACTTGTAGTTAAGTTAGCTTGGAGACAAAGTATACAGAACTACAAGACCTTCTTTCAGTTCATATGACATTGGCAGACATCAAAAGTTCAAGTAGAAATTTTCCATGTCATGACTTTGCCTTGGGCTGATTTTATTTTCTTTGTAGTGTTTATTGCTGGTATTACTTCAACACAGTGAGGAAGATATCCAGAGTCTCCTTTTACCTGAGTGTGGGAAAGAGCAGCTAAATACCATCTTAACAGACACCTGTGTTTGAATGTCTGTACTAGTCAGAAAGGAGAGTCTTTCCAGTTTTTACTTGAAGGCATGCATATACTATGGGTTTGACTTTTCCAAGAGAATTTAGAATTTAGTGGGAAAAAAATGAGCAGAGGATTTGAAAAAATAAGACTAAGATAATGTGAAGAGAAAAAAGCAGAAATGTACTAAGAAGGTGTAGTATCTATGATATAATTATATTAAAATTTTGGGTTTATTACAATTTTTTCTGTCCATAGAACTTTGATTAATTTATATTATTTATAAAATAATTCTCAAAAAAAATATAGTAGATCAAATGATAGTGATTGTGGTAATGATTAAATAAATTAATCCGAGGAGGTAAAAAACCTACCCATTTGCAACAATGCTGTCCTTACTGAAATGAGATGATGGTGTGTTTGTCTGCATTCTGATCCCAGCTGTTCCTTTGGTATGCTGGGCTTGTAATCAAGTATCTCTAAAACCAAATATTTCCAAATCTAATTTCCTGTTGCAGCATCATGAGAAAATGTTTTGGACACCCAAAATGGATGGCTGTTTTTTGAACAAATTTCATCCAAACTTTCCCATTATGTAGTTCACTCCTTTGTAAAATGGTTCTAATAATCCATGTCACGTAGACATATGCTAATGTTTGAATTATACTGAGATCCAGCAAAAAATGTTCTTCCAGGAGCTGTCTTTCTAACACTCTGTTTCTCTTCTGTACACTGCAGGCTGCGAACCCATCCCTGTAAAGTATCTCCAGTGGAGCAATATAGAGTCTATTGTGGCTGTGGTCTTTTCCTGCCTGGGGATCCTGGTCACCATGTTTGTCACCCTTATCTTTGTGCTCTACAGAGACACCCCTGTTGTCAAGTCCTCCAGTCGTGAGCTCTGCTATATTATCCTGGCTGGCATCTTTCTGGGTTATGTCTGCCCTTTCACCCTTATAGCTAAACCCACCACGACATCCTGCTACCTCCAGCGCCTTCTGGTGGGCCTCTCCTCTGCCATGTGCTATTCCGCCCTCGTGACCAAAACCAACCGCATCGCGCGCATCCTGGCGGGCAGCAAGAAGAAGATCTGCACCCGCAAGCCGCGCTTCATGAGCGCCTGGGCCCAGGTGGTCATCGCCTCCATTCTGATCAGCGTGCAGCTCACACTGGTGATCACACTGATCATCCTGGAGCCCCCCATGCCCATCCTCTCCTACCCCAGCATTAAGGAGGTTTACCTTATCTGCAACACCAGCAACCTGGGCGTCGTGGCTCCTGTGGGCTACAATGGACTCCTCATCATGAGCTGCACATACTATGCCTTCAAGACTCGCAATGTGCCCGCCAATTTCAATGAGGCCAAGTACATTGCATTCACCATGTACACCACTTGTATCATCTGGCTGGCTTTCGTGCCCATCTATTTCGGGAGCAACTACAAGATCATCACCACTTGTTTTGCAGTGAGCCTGAGCGTGACAGTGGCTCTGGGGTGCATGTTCACTCCTAAGATGTACATCATTATAGCCAAGCCTGAGAGGAATGTCCGCAGTGCCTTCACCACCTCAGATGTGGTGCGTATGCATGTCGGGGATGGCAAGGCACCTTGCAAGTCCAACACTTTCCTCAACATATTCCGGAGAAAGAAGCCAGGGGCTGGAAATCCAAAGTAAGTGGATTGACTGCAGGTACACATTTATCTGTATATGTCCCTCTCTTTGCCATCTTCTCTTGGTTGACTGTAGCCTGCTGAATAGTAAGGTATGTAACAGTTTTTCATCTCATGTGTAGCAGAGAAGGTGGAAATGACCCTTTAGTTCTAAGCCTCAGATGGATATTGACATGTTACTTATTATCTTCTCTCCTTCTCCGAAGGCAGCCCTGTGCACAACTCCCTCTACCACTGGGGCAGGTCAGGCAGTGGCAGAGTAACCAAGCTCCCTTTGCAGCTTCTTGCATCTCCTTGTTACATGTGCCTGTGACAGGGATCTCATGCTCAGATGTGCAGTTGCTCTGCATCATGTTCAAACTGAAGTGCTACTGTAGCCTTTTAGAAAAAAAAAATCTGTCTGAATGATCGTAAATCACATGTACTTGCCTAGGGGCACTGGGATGTGTGTGAAAGCTGAGGACTGAACATTAGTTTTCAAGGTAGTGTATTGTGACAGTCCTCATGACTGTTATTCAAAAGCACTCTGCATGCTATCCCTGGGCTCTACTTAATACTCAGCATTATGAGCAATATTCTTACTCATCATTCGTGTAAATCTCTCCATGTTCTCAAACTCAGCGTTGGTGTGAAAGTTGCAGAAGTCAACTGATGGTGAAAATGAACTTGCATTCACATCTTTAGAACTTGTTATTTTCCTTGCTAATAATTAAAAGCAACCCAGATGCAGCAGAGCGGGAGAGAGAACTGTTACTTCAAACAGCATCTCCCTGTGAGAAACTGCCTGAAATTTTGCATTCTTTATTATCCTATTGTTTTTTTAATCTTTAAAGAAGCACCATAGGGCTAGAGTTGAGCTTAGATGATTTTCGTCCCAATTAAAAAAAAAAAAATAAGCAGCAGTGAAACCTACATTTCTGAGCTTCCCAATAGAATTAAAATTATTTCCAGTTTTTTGGGATCTGTAAGTTTCTCTGAGTCACTCGGTTTGATTTTGATTCAGTTTGCATAAGAACCATTTTTCATCTGTCCTGGTGATGGAGGTAATACTGTAGAAAACCCATGCTGTGATCAATTTTGTCTTTATGCTACTTCAATACATTTCATTTTTTCTCTAGACGGGATCAGAAGGGAAGGGAATGGAGACATAAATGACCCAAATACACATCTCAGTGTGCCACAGAGGCCAGAGTTAGACAGAGAGAGCAGGGAGTGGTGAGCAGCCCTAGCAGCCACCACCTGCAGGGAGATGGCCAAAACTCTCTGTAGCTTAAGAGCTTGAATTCCATGCAAATACCTGATCCACCTTCCTCTGATTCTATGATAGTTAGATGGGAACTCAGACATCTGTAAGAAACTAGTGCAGTGTCCCTGCAGTTTGGTTTCTGGCTAATAGTGTTGGTTTCTTTAAGCTGATGTCTGTCCAAAAAAGAGGACTTTTGAATATTTTAGGTCATGAGACACTTAATAACTAATTCTCTGTTCTGTTTATTCTTCATCTACCTTTATTAAAAAAATTTTAAAAAGTAATTTAAAAGATCCAAATGGAATAGACTTAGAATGCAGTTCTTGATATGTGAGAATTTTACATCCTGTTCAAAAGTTGAGCTTCTCCATCATCACTGTCATCTTTAAAACTCGACAGGACTTACCTGAGCTTTTTAGCAATTAGTTTGTTACATAAATTTAGTAAGATTTTCTAGACCTCTCTGTTAAGCCTGTGTGAGTGTTCTGAAGCAAAAAAGCTCTATAGAGTTTTAAGTTGCTTTTCTAAACTAAAAGCTCAATACTTAGTTAATATGCCTTTTTTCCTCAGGTTAAGCATCCATGTCTTTTATATAGCCAAATTCCCACCTCTGACCTAACCTCTTGTGCAGTTACTGCATGTTCTTCACCCAAACCAGCACAGGTGCAGAGGCACTCTGGGATTGCTGATGGAAAAGGACAGCACATCTCTCTGTTCATGGGCATGAAGAACTGAAAGAAGTTTAATAGACAAACATGAAGCTTGGAAATAAAGTCACAAGGCAAAACAAAAAGTAATTTCAGGGCTTTGGAGGGGTTAGCTACTAGCTGAGTCCATTGCAAAATTTCTGAGGACATTGTGACAACAGATAAAAAAGTGAGTCACTCTGGAAATCAAGGAAGGAAAAGTAGAATTTGCTGCAGCCTTTGAAGCACTGAGATAACTCTAATGTGTAATCATGTCCTTCCTGAAACAGGACTTAAAGCTACTGGTATATGCTCAATGTCCACAGGAATGAACTCCAGACTGATTTTCAATGGTTTTCTTTATGGGTTTTTTGTTGTGTTTTGTTTGTTGATGTTTTTGCTTTTGTTTTGGTTTTGGGTGGGCTTTTTAAAATTTTGGTTGGTTGGTTTGTTTGTTTGTTTGAATTCCCTATCAAAATCTGGGATTTATTTGTCATTTTCTCAGTAATTTTAATCTCTATAAGTATGTTTCTCTGTTTCTAGATTCTTCAATAGTCTCTCCCATGGCTACATTTTTCTGTCTGTAAGTGGGCACCAGTTCTGCATTTAAAAGATTTCTCTTGTAGATGTATTCATCGATCTTCTTGTTATGCCTTCTTTCTCCTAATTTGTTTTTCTTTTTCTGCTATTCAATTTTCATCTCTTTTCCTGTTTGTATCAAATATCTTCTGTGCTTAAATCCACTGAATTCCAATTCCTAAACAGAAAAGTGGCATCCATCTAAATGAAATTGGTGTGGAAATATAGGATTAAATTGAATTAGTTTTAAAAATGGAAACTGGTTTACATTTACAAGGGCAAATCAAAATTATATAAGCTTTCATAAAACATTTTCACGCTGTTAGTTTAACTAGTATAGATTGGGGACTAGAGCAAGCCAAGACACTCTTTTTTCTTTTTCCTAAAGTAGCGCAAAAGAATTAACCAGGGAAGTCTATTAACACAGGATCAATTAGTCAATTCAAAACCTTCAGCTGCCTCTGGTGCTGACACAGAGGTCAGAAGAGTCATCTTGAAAAATGTCTGTCCCAGCTGCATTGCTAACTGAGTTTCAGTGAAAATAAATTTCTTAGTAACACTGGTCTTCACATAAATAAAGAAGCACATTGCCTTTACTGATCTGTTGCACTCTCAAGATGGTACGCACAGTCTTGAGGATTTGAACTTGCTCTTACTTTGATTGAGTTAAACTACCAGCAATTCAACCAGCATTGTTTTCCATAGAGCTGGTTGGGGGTTTTCCAGTGTTTTCCATCAGAAAATTCTGGCCTTTCAAATTGTTTCATAGAATTAGGCTTTGCTGGTAAGCGTTTTCTCTGGGCCAAAGGGACATTCTTTTTTCCCATGGAGAGAGGAAGACATTGGGAAATCAGGAGGGAATCTTACCCCAACAGTGAAAGCACTCACTTAGGCTAAAAGCATCTCCTTCATTTCCCAGGTGGATGCTCTATAACTGCATTATGCACTGTCCAGGGCAATCTCTTTCTGTATGTTCTTGTCCAGCAGTATTTTGGAACAGAGAAAATAACATTGTAGTACAAACTCTAGGGAAATATTTTGTATTATTCTGTGAGAGAGCTTGAATCTGGGTCGGAGGGATCCCTCGTGAGTATCTTCAGCACCAAGCAACTGTCATTCTTTCCCTCTTGTCAAATGAATACTTAAATATGTATAAAAAATGGAGCAGCTCCATCAGGACAGATGAAGAGAGAGTGATATCTGCTGCTTGTGTTGAAGCTTTGTGGGGACATTTATTGTTCATTTGCTGCTTCATGGTATTACAAGATCCTGGCTGTTATAGTATGATGGCATAGCAGCATTTGTTAGGAGAGCCTTTTGCATCTATTTTTTATATTTTCCAGATGTGAGTTGGAAACTTTTGTGTATGGAACTTGCTGTGGTCTTTAGCTTTCTTCTTGGCCACAAAAGTTATTTTGGTCTCTGAGGGTCAATGAGCTTAAAGAGAAGGACACTTTTACAGTGCCTGTACAATCCCTTCCCTGAGGAAGCAATGCTCTCTTCTGTACTATATGAAGAAAAAAATAGCAAGTGACACTTCAGATGCTGATTCTGATGAGGGTACAGGAAATTCCTTCTCCAGTCACTGCTTCACATGGACCCTACACAATGTACAGGAGACTGAAGTCAGGCCTGCAGCTTGCAGGTCTGTTGTGCTGCTTTTCTGTAGTACACACACAAATAGAGTTGAGCCATACAGCAAGGCTCACCTGTTCTATCATGCTTGTTGTGGGTTGCAGTAGCATGACAAGGATCAGTGCTGCAGGAGTCACCACAGGGAGAAAGTTCTTTTTGTGTCTTTGGGTAATAAGCTCCAGGTCTGGCAGCAATGTTTATCTGCTCCCTTAGTCTTCACATATAAATTATTTTAAATTTATGGTTGAGACCCCAGGTCTGGACACCATTTTAGTGCATTTTGAATTAGAGTAAGTAAGGATTTAGTTGTCAATATACATTATGTAGCAAAATCAGAGTTAATAGGAAGCCAACTAGCAAGACTCACTGGATGGCCAGAACTCCACATTAATGCATAGGCTACCTGCTTTCCCCTTGTAATTTTAGTATATTTACATTCAATTATTTTTCATCCAGCTGTCTGCCTTTAGAAATGAATAGCTGATTTAAAGTACTTCCAAATGTAATTAATCTTTTTCACACATTTCAGCAGTCCATGCCTCTAGACTGCTGTCAGAGGCATCCAATCTGAGCAGTGTCCAGGCAGTCACCTGGTCCATGGATCTCTCAAATTTGACTTATTTTATTCTGATAAAAATTTGCAGATAACCCAACATCCCCTAGTAACATCTTCCTGCTTCCCTTTGTCCCTTCTCCCTCTGTGCTGGCTCCCTAGATAGAGATTTTTGACTGAGAATCAGGGTTCTCAGTAACCTCTAGTAACATGTCTGTTTCCTTAGCATAGCTTAGGGAACCACCTGCTTCATCTTTCCAGTTATAAATTGTCCCCAGGTATTCTTAAGTCAATTTTTCCCTTTAAACTGACTTGCTGAGTTGCCATTTCAACTTCAAGCTGTACTGACAAGCTGGGCTTTTCTGGACTCATTTCTCTTGGCCATTCACAGTCTGCAAAGGCTTTTGGGCTCTCCACCTCCTTCATTTTCAAAGCCTCTCACATACACATAGTGAGGGGAATCTTAGCACAAGTATGTACAGAAGATTTTGGTTCACTGGTTTTCATGGTGGTGGGAGGAGGCAAATGCACAATGCAGCATGGCAAGACTTGGAGCTTCTGAACCCAGAATAAAGAGAATAAATGTTTAGTATGCTCTGCTGCAGTTACTCAAATGTAGATATTTTACAGCCTGTCACTTAATCCAACCTAACAGCCCTGTCACAAGAATAAGTGCTCAGGAGTACTCCGTCTTCTCACTATTATGTTATTATTCTGTGCAGTCAATATTCTGTCGTTAAGCAGGGGTTATAGAGGCAAGAAGAGAGGGAGAAAAGTGTGAGCAGAAGAGTTAAAAGCACTTTTGATATAATTAAAACAATGCCTTTTGTCCTGATCTCTGCAGGCTAAAGTAGGTGAAATTGAAACAAACCAATCTATCTCAACCTGGCACAGCCACACTGGGAATACTTCCCTCTGTCTGCCTGAAATGTATCAAAACTTCTGAAACAAGTAGGTTTAGTGGAAAGTTCAAGCAGGAATAATAATAATTGGTCACCATTGTACCTTCTCTTGTAAAAGAGATACATTAAATCCTGTGCCTCAGGACACAAGCCCAATGTGAGAAGTATTTTCTTTGGTCCTGAAGCTCGTCATGTAGCCTGCAGCACACAAGAATTATCTTTAAATGCTTCTTACACAGATTAGCATCTCATGTAGTTTTACCTTCCACCAACAGTGCCAAACCAGAATAGAGACAATTGCTGATTCTAATAGGAGATGGTAGACTATCTTGTTTTGCAATTTAGAAAACTGATGCAGTGGGTAAACTGTTCATGTCCTGCAGTAGTATTGCAGACACAATAAGACAGACCATAATTTTTACCATTACAGACCTTGGAAAGTACCACTTTCTAAGGGACTTTGAAGAAGACCCTTAAACCTGCTTTGCCTGCCCAGCCATCCTTCTGAAACTTACCCCAGAGGAAAATGGTGTATTATGAAAGAGAATTTTGGAACAGTAGAAAAGATGTAAGCTTCTGTCAGTGGGAAATTATACAGAGATGAAGAGAAAAAAAATTGGCAAAATTGTATAGGACAGATTAGGTTGTTTATTTAAACAATTTTTTGCTGTATATCTGATCTCCCCGTTAACCTCCAATAAAATGCTGACACCCACATTCTGTTTTTGGGGCTGACTCTGTAGGGCAGTGGCACCATGGGGCACAAGGTGCTGTGCTGGTCCACGGCTTTGAGGCTCTCAGCTCCCCACCAGGGCATGGGGCTCCAAAACCACTGGACTTTTGGTTCACAGTTGCATCACACCCAGAGAATATAATGGAGGAGTCTGCTTCCTTCACAGGTTGCTGCAGATGTGGCAAGGAAGGCAGGTGGCACTCTGGCCTGGCCTGATTCATCTTCCTATTGCAGCCCTCCTCAACTTTTACCCAGCTTCTATATTTGGTGTAGTCCTTCACCGTTTTCTGAGGTTGCAGTGCCTTTTTGGGAAAGCCTCTTGCCTGCTCATAAAGGATAGCTAAAGGTGTTAATGCCAAACACCTCTCTCCTAGCAGTCACTATGTTTACTGGCTTTGCTGGGCTGTTTACTGGTCTTAAACCACGAATGATTTTGCAGACTGTGACATGTAACAGCTCTTACCCAGTTCTCTTGTGGATGTGATGTGAATTTCATGTAAGAAAATACAACAAACCCAGTCGAGCTGTTCTGTCCTTGTCAGTATATTGATTTAAGTGACTATTTAAAACTCCCAGAAGACAGTTACATGGTTTCAAAGAGACTCTTAGAACCAATATTAAAGAACTGCAAAGAAACACAAAATAATGGGGGAGTGTGAAACTTAGCATTTCCAATAGCAATCTTTTCTAGCTCTGCTGCAGGATTGTCTGTTAAATTAGATCAGTGTAATTATATCTAATATTGTCTTCCATAGCCTTGAATTTGCATTTGATTATGATGTACATATATTGTAGTTCTGGCCCATAGACCAAAAATAAAATACAGAATAAGGGATAAAAGACTCTCAGATACCATTCCACAATTATATTCTTTCTCATTTAAATAACTACTAAACCCATATTTATTTAAAAATCAGGCACGGCATATGCATATATCAAATTATATACCAAATTGTCTATCTATGTGTATATGTGCAAAATAACCAGTCTGGTGATAGTGGGTTTTATTAATCCTTCTAATGAGAAATAAGGAGCATAGTTGCTTAAAGAACCATAAGTTTTCCTTGCAAATTATACCAGCTAAAGGGAGTCCCAGCTCATGCATAACTGATGACATGCCATTCCTAAGGCAAGATGAGAAGTGGGCAACAATACATGCTATGATTGGAATGTTTGTGATCAAACAAAAACCAAAAGTCCTAGCAGTTTAATCTCAGTCCTCTGGGTTTGCTTCCATGGCCAAACAGAGGCTGCCTGAGACAACACTTGGTGAGAAATAACTTGGAAAAGCCATGAGGTCCTGCAGTGGCCTCCCAGTAAGAGCAGGGGGGATAAACCCCCCTCAGACAAACCCCAGGTTACACTGAATAAGTTTACAGGATACATTAAATACCTGTGCTCCCATCCAGACTTCTGCTTCTTTATCACCAGTCAGAGCCACATTTTATGTGCGTGGTCTCTTTAGATGCGAGAGCTGCTGTGTAAGGTCCTATGCAATTTCCTCCCTTTCTCAGAAGTTCCCAGTCTATGTCTTTTCTTCACAACTTTGTTCTCCCAGGAGATTTTGACAGGACATACATCTAAGGCACAATCTCTGAGTCCAGCCTGGTTCTTGCCAAAGGACTGTAGAACTTCACTTTACTACTCCTTCTCTTGTTTTGCAGCTCTCAAGATGCTGAATCACAAAATGTTTTCCTGCTTGGGGGCACTTCTGTAGCACCAGGCAGCTTTGTTTAATGAATCTCAATATTTAAACACAATGACAAAAAGACACACAGCCATATTGAGCTTTATAGTTATGTACCATAATCTCTGCTTCCTGACTGAGGGGAAGCAAAAGCAGCACTAGAGAAATCCTGGGGAAAGCTAGTATCTTTCTTGGCATAAACCACAGGAATAAGGACACCACTTGTAATTTAATTTCTTGCTTGACTGGATCACTTATTACATTTCCTTGTATTTTGGTATTTTTATACATTATTCATATCCAGTTAGGATGCTGCAAAAGTGCACCAGCTCAATAGTGGTACAAACAATTGCATTCCCATGTAGGGATAAGCAAATGTTTTTTATCTGCTTATCACCACACTCTCACATGGTTTTGGTTACAATTGTTTCTGTGAGAAAAATAAGGAAGAAAACTTCACCTTTAAAGAGCGCTAGATACATAAATAGGTGTTGAAGATTACATCCAGTTAAGCACCTAAAACCCTGGATATTTCTCTATATTATGTATGGAAATCAGATTCCAACTCACATAAGCACAGTCTTAGGAAAAAAAAAAACCCCAAACCATGTTGTGTATGAGTGGTGCTCTGAAATATAAAATGGAAACAGAATAAAGAAGGAAAATACAAGTCTTCTAGAGATCACTAACATTTTTTAACTCAAGAATGCAATTTACCTCCTTTTTATTCTCAAAGTGTGATATTTCAGCCCATGTCACTGTTGCTCACCTCACTTCAGCAGAAACAAAGAGAGCTGTGACATTTTACAAACACGTGATAATTCATGTACAAATACTTGCTAGAATAAACATGCAGGGGTCTCTGAGCCACCTTGTGATTTCATATATCTTTGATCTAATTTAGAGGTGAAAAAATTTGGGTACTGAAGAATATAATGTGGATCTCTGACATTCTTTTTATAAGAACAAGACTAGAAAACATCACAAGTATTACACACATCTATATACAGTTACTACCGGAGTTTATTTTTCCCCTCAAATTAAGACATCTGAAAAATATTTTTGATTAATCCCAACAAGTCAGTGCCAAGTTACTAATGTGAAATGCAGAACTACTTCTTATTTGTTCAATCCTCTTCCTTGTTTAGGGACACATAAGACGCACGTGAGAGCCCAAGAAGGGGACAACACTTATACATCTTCTCTTTCACTGACATGAAAGGCATTTTGCATTCTGGCTTGTCCACCAAGTTTATCTCCTCTTGTGATGAGCTCTCTCCTTTGTTCAGGGATGCCTCACAAAACAAAATACCAAAAGACAAACTGCAGATATTATGATCACATGCTGACAAAGCATCTGATTTTTAACCAGACTCCATAATTCACAAATGAATCCTATCCCCACAGAGAGAAGAGGGTGTCTGTCTCTGTTAAGGGAATGTAGGTGGGTATGGTTCTACACTGTCTTAGAAATTAAATCTGCAGATTCAAACATGTTCATTTACAAATACCTGTATGTGGATATGATGGATATGGCAAAGCAAAGGCTAACTTCTGGTGCACTACTTAGTCCAAAATCTGGATGTAGTCTTTGCTAAATGTTCCTCAGATGTGTGTAATGGAGCAACTTGCTTTCTTAATTTTTTTTTTCTTGAGGATTTAAGAGTTTGTAAAGGGAAGAGTGAGGAGTTTAAAGATCTCTTTCTTGGCTTTCTGCTTGACTTTCATTTTTTTTTTTTAGCTAGTATGGAGTGATGCTTTTTTCACTTCTCTTGTGATTCTGTTTTTCCTCTGTCCCAAACACACTGAAAACTATTCACACCTAGAGAAGAGATCTGACCACATTCCTCTCTATTCTCTTTGCTCTTTCCTCCATGCCTCAAGGACTCTGAATGGGCAAATTCTTCATTGTCAGGTCTTTTTTAGGGTTTTCAGACCAAGGTGGATCTGTAGAATGGACTCTACCACACAGAAGACATATACTGTCAAAGAGTCACTAATAAACATGGCCAGCATGAGAAGCCAGGTTCTCTGCTGTGCCAAGGACTCTAAGAAACCACTTTAAGCATGGGTTGAAAGTATATTGTATCAATATAACATCTGCCTCCACATTAAAGTTGTTA
Source organism: Toxostoma redivivum (assembly GCA_013397375.1). Classification (NCBI taxonomy): domain Eukaryota; kingdom Metazoa; phylum Chordata; class Aves; order Passeriformes; family Mimidae; genus Toxostoma; species Toxostoma redivivum. Next base: position 383,467 of record VXBI01010786.1, read on the forward strand.
GAGACTATTTCATTTTATAATATTATAACAAGTCAACTAATTCTTCAGAGCATATATGTGCTCTGGCATTCAGCCTCCCACACCTGACAAGCATAGGTTAAAAGTCATTATCAGTGTAAACAACAAACAATTGTGCAGGCTGGAAGTAACCACACAATTTGTTACTTTAAAGCCCACTTGACAACTAAAAACACCAGGTTTCTTGTTAGTTCAGTATAGATAATTTACCATTTCTAGCTTACTGCTTCAGTTTATCTCTTTTTAAGCTGTTTCCTCTTCTCTGCTCTCTGTGGTTCTTCTTTTGTAGTGTGCAGGATGTAGCTTTCTTCCACCCTATAAAATTAACCTTATAAAGAAGAAAAAAGAAAATGAAATTAATTACTGTCTGCTGGATTCCTTGAGCCAGATTTCAAGGTCAGATAAACACTAATGTCAGCACCAGAGAAACTGTCCCTGATGCCCATGGTTTGGGGAACAGGGGTGAGAGTTGTCCCTTTCAGCAGCAAATTGTTAGTTTAGCACAGCTGTGCTGCAGCACCACAGCGAGAGATGTCAAAGCTGATCATAAACTCTATCAAAACAAGCGCCCCTTGATCTGATTATAGCAACTCCTCACTGGTAGATTGCTTGCTGGTGTTTGCAATTTCAGTCTGATCAGCCCCAGAGAATCACAGGTTCAGTTTAAATAACCATATACAACTCACCTTCTAGTTAGTAGATCCTCCTCCCAGCATTATTAATCTTTCCTCATCCTTGTTGTATTAAAGACAAGAATCTTCATGCTTTCTTACTTAGAGTTCTTGTTATTCTTCCCCTCTATTTGAATTTAATTTTTTTTTTAATGTTATCTTCTGGCCATTTATTTTCCTGGTATAACCCAAATCTTCAGGTGGTACCATTCAGCCTGTTTTGCCTGGCTTGCAAGCCTTGCTTTCCCAAAGAAAGGATTGTCTGGAAATTAGTACTTATTTCACATTACACATTTTTTTGCACCTCAAAGCCCCTTAGACAAGTCAACTAACCAGATAGCAAACACACTCTGGAAGCAACCAATCAAACCAAAGAGAGCAAATCCCACAGTCTGTGGAAACCCCTACAGAGGGATTATCTACCCAAGCAGACTGACAAGGACCGAAGGGAGCTACGTGTGAGAGGGCAGCCACAGCAGCACAGACAGCTGCAGGAGGTGCCCAGTGAGCAGCTGAGGCATTGGTGTGGGTGGCATTAGCCCTGCAGAGCCGTGGGCTCCCGTGCCCAGCTGGCAGGTGCATTCCTGGCCTCACTGGTGGGATTGTGTGTATGCAGCGTGCTCCTGTGCCTGAGCACTACAGGCTCTGGTGGAGCACAGTGTAGCCCCAGGCCACCTCTGTCAGTGAGCAGTCCTTCCTCCTTTACTTTCTCATATCCTTTGAAACAAGGCTATATACATTTCTTAATCCTTAGTGTTACATCAGTTATCTCAAAAAATCTCTCCAGCCACCATCCCAGGCAGCCAAGAGATTTTCCTGCAGCTACATTGAGCTATCATAGCCTGTAAATCCACAAATGCTTTAAGCTGCCCTAAACCAGAACTGACACTCAAAGCCTTACTTTATCCCCTGCTATCACTTTGCCTATGCAGGGACAAGAATCTGGACAGCCATGTGAACTCAAATTGGGAAATAAGAGGGGGGTTTTTTTCCTTTTTTTCTGGCATAGCTGTGACCCAGATTAATTGTCCCTGTTGTTCCCTGCCAGATGATTGAATAATTGCACCAAGGGTTGTGCTGACACAGAAGGGAAGTTGGAGCAGCAGAAGGGAATAATTGGGGAGGGCCAGAGTGTTCCCCCAGCACACAGCTGGCTCCTGCTGCCCTGAGGTGACCTGAAGTACACACAGCCTTTGCTCCATCTTCACTATCCAGCTCAGTGCCAGCTCTTTCTGGGCATCCTTCCAGGATTATGTTCTCCTTGGTGACCTTGACCCTTCTGTCCTCTTCAGCAGATGCTCACACCTCAACAGAAAGGGTGTGCCATGAAATCCCTCCTGCTTCGCAGTCCTCTGTGGGTGATAATTATCCATACTCCTCATTCTGCTTGGCAAGGGTGAATAACCCTGCAGACTCCTTTCTACTTGTATTGCTCTTTGCACCATGGCTCTTAATTTCTCTCCAAAACTTGTTGTTGTGCCATTGATTAGCATAATTAATTTAAAACCCAGAGCAAATATTTCCATATATCCCTTAGACTGGAATTCAGGACTTGTGTTTTAAAAATTAAGTTGTACCAAGAATCTGTCCATCTTCCCGACTTCATCTATTGGCTTAGAAATCTTCTATTAGCTAGCTCATACAAAAGGCATTGAAAATTCAGCTCCTCATCCTACAGGAAAAAGACATGGCCTTGCTTCTTTTTATGTAGATATCTTTTGATCCAGGTATGACAACTGTATGCAAAACCTGACCTTTCAAGGACACAAACATCTGAAGAGGAGCATACTTCTTCCCAGGAAGATGCTAGAACTGGAGAGGCATGAGGATTTGGGATAAGAGCTTAGTTGAACACTTTAATGGTCTGGTTCTGCGCATGAGGTTTGCTTACCTTCCCAGTCACCTTTCAGATTTCTAGAGCACTAAGGAGGTGAAATGCAGGCCAGAAAGTTTGTGATGTTGCTGAGATATTCCTTGGGAGTGCAGAGGGCAGCCAGTCTGAGTGTTGGAGCAAGAACTGCTCTTGAATGTGAGGCAGTGTGCCAAGGGCATGTGGTACAAGGCTTCTCCTGTACTAAAGCTAGGGGTTATAGATAAGTTCTTAAAATTAGGAGTTTATTCAGGGCTAATACCTAACTTCCCTTGAATATCCTCCCCACTTTACTTTCTTCCTAATGTTGTTGATGATCAGTTGTTTCCAATAAGATTGTACAAATTCTGGTGATATGCTATTCTGTACTTTTTTCACGTGGGGAATGTGAAAGTTTTTTTTTAAGCATGGAGTACATCTAGTGAGGAGGATCTCTGATCATGACTTCAAATGATAAGTAGCACAGTATACTGCATCTCAGTTTTCTTGAGCACCAGACAGATTCATTCAATTTGTGTGTGTTTGGGGAGTCTGACTGAGCAGAGAGAATAATTCCAGAGCAGAAGGTGAATATTTCCAGTTTCACAGCTGTTCAGATATAAAACATTGCAGATAGCAATTTGCACTTCCTATAATTCTGACACAGCTGTTTGCCTCGTGGGATGATTCATTTACACTTAAGAGGAAAAATGGTGGTAAGAGTGACTCTTCCTCGGATCCTTTATATTCCTCAGTGCAAATTTTAACTGGCTTGTTACCTACCCTGTTCTGAATGACTAGCCAGAAGCATTTTTCTGCTTCAAAGAACATAAAGTAAAGCAATTAAGCCACTTCTTTCAGGAACCCTCTGCTCTGCCACCATGCTTCCTCTGCCAGATTCCCTGTTATTGCACCCAGGGGTTCCTTATAAAGCAATTCAGACACTTTCATGTTGGTATGCCAGCTCCTTGTTCAAATGCACAGGAGATCCATCCTGCCTCTGGGCTCAGGATACAAATAACTACTCAGTAGGAATTACCCTTGAGAAGACTGTTCCCAAAATGATTCATTAATCCTCACATTGTAAAGATGGGCAGAGTAGCTAATGTTTTATAACCAGAGAAATGTATATGAAGTGCCATTGCTTCCTGAAAGGCTAGGAGAAAGAAGCACGGATACATAGCTACCATTAAAAATAAAAGTAAAAAAAGAAAGGTATAGAGATCTGGGCATTAATTCTGAATCACAGTTCTGCAGTGTTAGCACACACTACTAGGAAGATAAAAGAAAGCCTACAAGGATATTTCATATTCAATGCATCAAAATTGTTTATTATTATTTTTCATAGAGTTGACATTGATTTGATAATTCACTGAAATACAATCAACATATGCACTACATTTCCCATACTATAAATCTAAATTTCACTATAAATTCAAATTCTGTTGAAGCATAAACCCTGAGATTTAGGTGATTTCTGTTGTTTATATGCTGTGCATCACCATGTAGGGATCACCCTTGACCTTGATCAAAAGGCAGACTACAGCTTTGATGGAGCTTGGCAGCATTTTAACAACCACCCCCTCCAGAATGCAAACCTGGTATTTGGGGGTTGCATGCTCTATTATATTAACATCTGTGTCTGATTTTGGCTGAGGAGCACAACTGCCATCACAGTAAGAGAGGAGTCTGCTGTATTTTGAACATGCTTTGAGGCATTTTGAACTGCTTGAGGAAACAGGCTTCTTTATTCCTGTCACTTAGGAGGATTTCATAACAAGACCTACAAATGCCCAAAGCTTGGAGAGCAAAATGCCCTGAACTCACCACAGGAATATGTATGAATAAGAAGAAATACAAAGGGGGTGCAGCTAAGTAAGCAGTAAGTGACAGCAAATGGCAGCAGCTGAGGAATGATGGCTGCCAAAGCCTGTTGACTCAGAAAGATACAAGTTCCAAGCAGTGCCCTGAAACAAGTCTTCCACCTTTTCCATGGTCCTAAGCAGGGCTGTGGCTGTGTGCCCTAGATAGCAGTGAATCTTTTTTCTATGTTGCTGTGTGCCCTCCGTTGAGTGTACAGCACTGCATGTGTGCGAAATACATTTAGCTCTGGGTTTTTCTCTCAGATAATCAATTGCATGTTGTTACTTATTTTATAAAATTAGCTCCTGTGACTGAACAAAAAGCTCAGGAAGTAGAAAGCTCTTATTCTCTCAATTGATTAAGAAAACTGGAAGACTGTAGAAATGCTGGATATTCTGTCTGATCAAAAGCCTAATAATCCCTGTAACTTTAATAGGGTGGAGGAGAGAACATGGTAGCTAAGTTCCTAGTCATGATGACTTTTAAATTTTCAAAAGTCAGCAATCTCATTACACCTGGTAAGGAATTTAATTTTTCTAGAGGCTTCAAAGTAATCAGGTTGGCAAAATTGCTCAGCAGAATGTCTTATTTGTGTTTTATTCATAATAGTTCAGAAGTCATCTCAAGGTATCTACCGCTCCCAAATGGTTATGCATGTGCTCCATGTACATCATGCTGTGCTCCTGTGCTTTAGTATGTGGTGAGAGGAATGGCTTGTTTGGCTCATGTGCTAAGTATATATGTAGTACATGCACACACCATCCATGAATCTGTTGTTTTGAGGTACATGGAAGTCTGGCAAACATGTACTATAACTGTTTGAAGGGGAGAAATACTGAATTTCAATTTGCATTTTATTTGCAATAAAATGATGCTGTTGGATTGTTTTTTTGGTTTGTTGGGTTTTTTTTTTTCCTTCAGAAATTCAGTGATACATTCCATGTGCAAATATACCTGAGATTTTTGTCAAAGCATGCACATTTGTGTATATTATTTTTATTGATACTGGGGAAGACAAATAAGAATTTGCATCTGCTTGACAGGGCAAGGAAGTAAAGAAAAATGAAGTGGAAATCATCCTATATTAACAGCACAAATGGCAATCTGCAATTCTGTATTGAATTTCCATTGCAGATAGAGTGCTTAGGAGACTATTCATTTTGTGTCTACCTCTAATAAACCCTATGCTTCCTTAAAAAAAAGAAGCACAGCAGTGAAATCACATATAATGAAAGCTAGTGACTATTCAGCCAGAGCTCCAAAAGTAAAAGAAACATTTAGAAAAACAGATTAGAGGTAGAGAGACAAAGGAAAAAGCAGCAGCTGAGTATATATTAAAAACTTCACCAGCAAAAACTTTTGGTGATGCTTTTGTAAATAAGGTGTGAAAGGCAGATGCTCTTTTTTTCATCATTTCATACTATGCTGAGAATACCAGGAGTGAAGTCCCTCTGACAGCTAGATGCACAGCAGCCCTTGCCATCTGGTATGTAAAGTGCATCAAGGCTCAGCACAGGAAGTAGAATGAACATTGTGAAAATATATTTTAAACACTATTGTGCTGGAGCCAAGAAGAAGTCTATGTGGAAGTTGAAGTGACAAGAGGATAAAAGATGGGAAAGCCCACAGGCATAGGTCAGGGACAGGCACCTATTGAGTGGTATAACCACCATGTGTGCACATGTGTATAGCCACTCACTGGGTGTCTTTTTCTTTTCAATCTTCAGGAAGAGGCAGCCAGAGTTCTCGCCCACCAGCCAGTGTCCGTCGGCACATGTGCAGCTTTGAAAAATCCCTGCAGTGAATGTGTAAGAGAAGCTGCATGACAAAGAGTGGTTTTACCCCTTGCTTTCTTTTTCTCATTGGTTTATCGTGTCTAATGATGGGACAAATGTGGTGCATGCCATTAAAAATGGGAGATTTGCTTATGTCCCCTTATTTCACACAATACTTTAAAAATTGTCCAGATGTGATGAAGAGGACAAAAAATAATTTTTTTGCAGCATTTACTTTTTTATTTCTCAATGCCTACAACTTCGCAAATATGTCCTCTTTTTTGTACTAATTTTATCTTCTTTTTCCATTTAGCCAACATTTTTCTCCTTTTTGTAGCTTTGCATAGAGATGATATTATTCTGTGTGCTTTACATGGCGAGACACCTTTGCTGTGCACAGCTCTTGCTAACCTGTGCTTGCTAATGAACTGCGGCTGCAGACCTATCTGAGGGAACATAGAAAACACTTGTTTGGTGGAATTTGCAGAAAACAGGGAAATCACGAGAAGGCACATGTAAATAAAACCAGCGGGATTTGGCGTAGGAACAAACAGCATCTCAAAATAATAGCAGTGAATCTTTTTTTCTGTAGTAATTTCTGAAAGATGTTCAGATTCTGCATAGTTCTGCATTCAGCAAACAATAGCGAACTTCAGCTCTTCAGAAACAAGAAGTGCAAACACTGCCCTCTTTGAGCAAACACAAACACGTGGGAGAAAACAAGCAAGCTGTTGCAAAAACAGAAAGGCTTCACCTCATGTCTTCCAGATCTGTGCTCGTTTCCATCTGATAAGCAGCAGATGTGAAACAGTCCTGCTCCCTGCCCCAGGGAAGATTGTGCAGTGACTCGGTGGAAAGATGCTTGTGATCCACTGACACAGCATTTTGAGCAGTGCTGCTCACTACACTGCTCTGAGCAGGGCAAAGCATTCTAGCTCTGTGTATGTCTCTGAGAGTCTGTGCAATTTGTGGGCATGAAGCAACGATGTTAATTCAATCCAACCTGCCCCTCTGATTTGCAGAGCAGAAGAAATCCACAAAATGCATCATACATTCAGAGCAGTCGTGATGGCTTTATGGGGCTTGTGCAGCAACCAAATTTGACACCCTGAAAGGCAAACTCTACACAGGCAGTGTAAGGAGCAGTACAAACTATTTGTTACTATCTTCTAGTCAGAACAATATGCCCCTCTTTTCTGAACTGGAACTAGTGCTGCAGATTCTCAGGGTACAGATCACCAGTTGTCTGTCTGGAAATTCAAATGGGAGTCCAACACAGGCATACTATTAGGAGGCAAAAGCAAATGCAACAACAGATTCTATTCAAAAAAGCATGGGCACAAGCTGTGAAACTCCTGAGCACTGGGAAAGCTGAACCTACTGCTTTTTGCATGACCACACTTGGGATACTTTTTTTCAGATTGGAAAAAAATATCCTTATCCACACGAGCTCCTGAGAAACACCTCTGGTGGGACTCCAGGCTGTCAACAGGTCTGCAAATGCTTGTGGTAGCTGCCCAGACAAAAATGGCTTCAAGAAGCAGGGGAGTTTTTCAGATCTGCTGAGCATGAAGCTTGCCATTTGGGCTTCTCTGCCTGTCCCTGCCCCACAGGCTTCCCTCTCCCTCCAGCCAGGGCTGATGTGTTCAGAGGCCTGGCAGTGTTTCACTGTGGCTCAGGGAAGGGCATGTCCTCCACCAGCAACCTGAGCTCCTTGTGGCCACACAGCCCAGTTTGAGCAGTAGACAATTGTCCATCATATCATCAGCTGCCCATCACCACCACCTGGTTCAAGGCTCACTCAAAAAAACTCCAGCAGTTTGTAAGTCCAGATTTTCCTTAGGTGGCCCTGCTTCACCACCCCAATTTGCTAGAATCATGACACATGCTATGGTTTCCCTCAGCTCCCACCTACAAGCAAGTAGATGTAGACTCTTGAAATTGTCTAATACTTAGCATCATTTTTTTCACTAACGTTCATCTCCATTCTCTGTACAGTGCTGGAGATGGTTAGAAATGCAGAATCATCAACATATAGAATGGTAAAATTTTATTATCATACTGAAAAACCCAGAAGCATCAGCTCGAGTTTCAGGGCTCTTTTCTTCTGAAGCTGCACATTTGTTACCATGGAAACTTTCGGATACACCCAAAAACCCCACAGGCTTTCCAGGCTGCTCTATCTTCTGCAGCATATTAGGGAGAGCTGTATATTACAAACAAGAGGCCTCATGACTAAGCTTCCTGTGGCAACTTGGCTAAGTTTGCCACAGGGTTAAGTGCTCAAAATGCTGTCATGTTAAGACAAGTCTGATGGCTCTTTAAGCCCCGTTTAAACTGTTGGGAATTTATTTTATTCTCAAGTATACCAGACAATCTGACAAGTTATTGTGGAAGAAGGACCTCAATGACCGCTACCCCTGCAAGAGTTGCATGCTCTTTGGCAGGAAATATCCAGGGAAACAGGCTTTTCTGTTCATTAGAAATTACTCCTTCCCTGATACAGCTATTGACTAGAAAATATTCTGGGTGTGCAGTATAATTTGGCCCTTTTGTAGCTTCATTTAAGGGTCTCAGTTGGGCATTTCTGTGCCATGTGAAATGTCTTTCAGCCTTGATGCTAATGCCTTTGAGATGCTTGGAAAAAAACAGAATATATTCGGATATTCTAGTTTTATCTCATGCACTCTATCCTATGTCCCCAGTGTTTTTTTAATTGCTGTTCACTATACAGCTTTCAGCTTGTCAATATCTTTTTGGTAAAAACTATGGTGGCCTAAATAATTTTCCATCAGAACTGCAGAGGATTACAGAAAGCAAGGAAAAACCTCCAACTGTCTTAATTGCTGTTAAACTGCATTCATAGGAAAGACCTGATCTCTGCACCATGGTGTGGTGCTTTTGAGTGGGGAATACAGAGTTCATGGGCAATTTTTGTGGTTTTATTTTATTCAAAGTTCATTCATTAGTGTTTCTTATTCAACAGCAGTTCAATGGCATTTCTTTTGATGTAATGTTTTTTGAAGGTTGTTGATCTTCACAGTCTCCCAGTCCTACAGACTATTTTGCCTCAGTTGCACCCACCTACACATTTTGTAAGTGAATTTAGTTCTAGCATTTTCTTCGTATGTTCCTAAGCTTTCCAGGTTCCTTTGCTCACAGTATTGTACTTTCCAGTTTTCAGGTTCTATCAACTGTGCTCTCTTCTCAGCCTTTAAGAATAAATGCTTCAGCTCAGGCGTTGGCATGGACTGCACTGTCATATACATTCATTTGAATTTGCAACATGAAACACATCTTCAGATAACACAAATGTGCTTCTCTGTTGATAACAGAAGACTTATGATGATTTACATAATGTTTTACCATGCATTAACTTTATTATTCTCAAAAAAATGACAAAAATTATTAAGTAGGATGGATTCATTCTGAATATTTAGTGGGTTTACTTATTAATAAGAATAAAATAAATAGATTCAAAAGCTATTCACTACTAAGGGCACTTTTTAATTTCACTTTGATTTGCAGGTTTCTCATCTTCATTTCTGGATCACTGGGTGAATTTTCTTGCTGTTTCTGACAAATTGTTTATTATCTTGAACTTTGTGTGATCTATTACAGTGTTTTCTCAAAGCAACCCTTTAGTAGTCATTTGATAATTTTTTTAAATACCTAATGAATACACATGTGAAGCAAATTTTTTCATTAATATTGGATGACTGAAATGTGACTGCTTCTGTATTTCAGATGAGGCTACAAATTTCTAGTAGTAATTATAATTAGCAGTCAGACTTTCATACACATTATCAGTGTAATATTCTCACACCTTTGTTTAGCTAGGTAGCTTAGATCTGTGATACATGCTGAAGTTGTGGGACTTCAACTATACTGATGCAAAGCATTTCTCTCACCACCCCCCTACTCCCTCTAAATTCATAGCTGTACAAAAGCGCCTATAGACATAAAAATTATTGTTAAGTCTCAAAGTGAATAAATTTACTTATTTTGGGATATTTGGCTATATCTCAGCTGTTGGATTTGGAAGTAATTCCCTACCCCTAGGGCTAGATATGAGCCTAGCAGCAACGCACTTCTATGGTAGCACAAATGTAAAGTGAGTGACTCAAAGGTTGCAGCTTTCCCCATCTGAGTGACCAGAGCAGAGAGGTAAGGGGGACTGCCAACCTCTGGTCCTGGGCAAGGGTCTTATCCCAGCCAGGAGACTCTGTGGATGGAAACCAGGATCTCATCACAGGGATTATGTGTATGTGTAACTCAGATATAGTAATACTTCTGCATTAGAGTAACTTATGAAGGCAATGAATATGTTACATTTATTTTACATAAACCAGTGCTAGACAGAGAGTTGGAAAAGGCAGCTCTGGACTTGAGCTCACTCACAACACCTCTAAGTATCATCAGGTTCTGCCCTGGCAAGACATTGTGGCAGCATTGTATTTTCTATATCTTGTGTAGCAGTTTTCATCATACATTTAAAGCAGTGCTCTATTTACATAGAATATTGTGTCCCATGCCCAAGGCAATTTTGTCCAAAAAAAAAGGGGGCAGGAAGGGGAGCAAGAAGGAAAAGTTTTTTAAGTAGCTTAAATTTCCAGAAACGTAAGTGGAAGGTTAAATGTTGCTCTAATTATACAGCAATAAACAAAAGCATTGGAGACATGCTGTGAGAACAGTTTTAAATTCCTCTTGTCACCAATATAGAGATTATAGTCTAAACAAGCTAAGGCTGAAATTGGTTTGTGATTCTTTTATTTATTTAGGTGATTATATGAGGCAAAAATCCTGACCATACATCAGATAGAGACTGTGGTCGATGATGGCTCCTTCACTCACGAGAGAGTGCAGAGAAGTTTTACCAACCCAGGTTTAAGAGATGAGTCCCTAGAACCAGTACTCTAGAAGTCAGGCTTGCAGGAACACGCAGACCAGCATGGCTTGCTTTGCTAATGAGCATCAAAGCTGGCTGTGGCAGCTCTGAGAGGAGCGGGAGCTCAGTGCAGGGAGATATCACTACCCTGGATTAAAATCTGCTCACTCCCTTAATCAAATTTCATGCCCCAGTGGCCTTACTGAAATGGAAACAATAATGGAAGAGACCTTGGGGATACCAGCAAAGCACCTGCAGTGTGCTGCAGTGCAGGTATTAGCCTTAAATTTTAGGCTTGTTAGCTTAGGCCCTGGGAAAAGTGAGGCAGCAGTGGGACAGAGCTTTAGCAGGCTCGTTACCATTTATGTGACTGCAGGGTTGGAGAGATTTTGTAGTTTACTGGATGCCTCCCTGTGGGCAGGGCAGAAATTCCTGCACTGTCTTCCCTAGGATGGCATCCATCAACAAGTGCTGTGTGGAGGTGAGAAAGATTTTGTCCAATGCACAGCTTTTGAACAGGACATTTCTTTTTGCTCTGTGTCCCAGTGCCTCCAGAGGCTAGTCACCTCTGTATCACTGCTCAGGGACAGCTGTGCATGTGCTGTGCTCCGGAGCCAGCTGCCAGTGGCTATAACTGCGCTCTCTGAAGGGAGGAGCACTTAGTGACTGGGCAGTCACCTGACACCAACCTCCCTTGGCTGCTGCTAAGACAGCTCAGGGTTCGTTTCAGACTTAATTTTTCCTGACAAAGTTGATAGGCTTCTCAGTTTGCATTTTATGTTAATTTCTAAAAATTTATCATCATAGAAGGGACTTCCAGGTTCTCCCAGTGCTTCCTACTGGCTGTGGCATTTCAGTTACTACTGTGACTACAAGGAGGTAAATTGGCCCAAAGCATTGGGCTGGCAGTGAAAGACAGGTAACATTTATTATTTCTCCTATAACCTCTTCCTCTCCTATAACCTCTTCCTCTGGTTAATTGCCATTGTTGCTTAAAAAAAAACAATAACAAAACAAGCAGCCTTATATATTAAATCTATGCTCTGTGTCTTGACTAACACCACTAAGCTGGCTCAAATGACTGTTTCACTCATCTCAGCAAGCTTAAGACTCTTCCTCAGCTCATGGCCACTTGGAGAAGATAACAGACCACTACTGGCATCCTGAAAGGACAAAACAGGGAATGAATACTTAACAGATCAAAGAATGTCCCTTCCTGTTTTAACAGAAAGGGCTCTTTCTCAAGCATTTTGCCTGACTGCATCTGAAGCCATTTTCCAACCTGCGGGTTCCTGGAATTAACCTCATCAAAACACATACCACTCTGCTTAACTATTTCATGTGCTATCAATTAGGGATTGCTATGCATAAAATGTTCAAGGCAATAAGAAAAAACTAGAAAGTTTCAGGCACAGCAGACTCAAAGGTGTTTTAATTCTCTTTGCTCTGGATCTCAGGTTATAACTTTGCTGGTGAAAGGTTCAGAGAGATGCACAGACTAGCTTACCTTAGTCCAATGGGACAATAATTTTTCACCTCAGAAGCATTCAGCCTCTGAGATGTAAAGAAACCTTTTCTATCCAACCTCTAAAGTAAAGCATCTTCAGAATCCTGCAGCATGGAGAGGAACCATTGCTGTGGAGTACTCAGATTTGACACTGCTCCAAGGAAGCCAGAAAGGTCAGATCCTCCAGGAACTGGCAAGAGCAGGACTCTGTTCTTGGCCTGAAACTGGACTTGGGTCTGGGGAACTCCTGGTCACAAGGAGGGGCCAGATTTCGGGCATCTGTGGATACTTAACAGTGGGCTATCTAACAAGTTATAGGCATATCCTACTATTGGGCAGGCATTTTGAACTGTTTTGAACCAGGTATTTTGAACCATAGTCTCAGATTTGGGTGCAACAGTTCTTTTAAAGAATTTCAGCAAGTAACTATTAGGATCTGAAGCTGATTTCCGTCTTGTTTAGTGTTTATAAGAAAGAAAGAAAGCAAGCTGAAAGTGCCCAGAGTAATGCAGAGTATGTTACAAAGATCAATGCATGTATTAGAAGCAAAATTTTGAATTACCAAAAATAGCGACAGCTCTGCGCACGAAACTAATAAAAACTCATACAAAAATTATATTTACTTCTATTTCCCCCAAAATACAAAACACATAGATAAAGCTGTGGTGAAAATTGAGAAAAAGCATCTAAATTCAAAGTATATTCTTGCCTATAAGCAAATGCAAACACACCCTATGTGCTGATAGGATATCCAGGAATCTGCCTGAACAGGTAGACTAGATGGGAGGATTTGGAGAAATAGTACTTTGAGTGTTACATGGGGTATACGCAAGTACAGACCTTAAGATCCCTTGAGACTGCAAGAAGTTCACTTCCACGCAGAGTATGAAGTCTATATCCTATGACAAATTGACAGCAGAAAGGACAGAATTCTGAAAGATTAATAAATACATGGTGGACATGAACTATCATCCTATTGATAAAATGAAGAAACCACCACTTGGTGCCATCTTATTGCTGTGCAATTGAACATCAGATTTTCAATACTCCAACTGCGATGTGGCTTGGTACCCTCTCCTGCCTTTGTGTGGAAAACAATCCCTTCTCCCATTATCCCAGGCAGATTATTTTGATCTTGACTTTCTTCAATGGATGTTTTCTTCAAAAGAGGAGATGGCAATCATTAGTGAATGTCAAGTTTGTCAACACTGCTTTGCGCAAGTGAGACGACTCACTGTCTCACTGAGATTCAGTTCAGGTCTGAGCTTTTGCAGACCCATCTTTGCTTTTTGTCAAAAAGTCCATTAATGATATTCAAGATGGCTGCTCTTTGTTCCAGCATAACAAGTGCTTGCATGTTAATGATGAATTCTGCCTGAATATGTCAAACTCAGTGTGACCCCCTGGCAGCCAGCCAGCAAGACAGAGCCCAGGTATTTCTGACAGTCTTGGAACTCAGTCTCAAAATGTGACTCATCAAAAGGCTAGCAGTGCTTGGACATAGCAAGAAGAGCAAGTAGAGGGAGAGAGCTGGAACAACAATCTGAGGCGAATAATCCATGGATCTTGTCAAATGGATCCTACAGAGAGCCACTGCAGCCCTAAAGCTCTTTGTCATGAGGCCATTGGAGCCATGAGCAATAAGGTCTGGCAAGCAGAGACAAGGTGTGTCAGCAGCACCAGCTCTCCCTGAGGAGCAAGTTGCTACCAGACAAATCCTGATGAAATTATTTACTCACATGTGGACATTGCAGTCCCAGCCCAGTTTAAGCAAGGTTATGGCTTGAGACTATGGAGAGTGCTACAGAAGAAAGAAGTAAGAGCAGAATTTGAGAGTGAGGGAGAGAGAGGGAAATGAACTAAATAGGAGCAAGACTTGAAGACAGAGGTAGTGAATTCCTTAAAATAGCTGTGCTTGCCTTTGATGTAAAATACAAAATCTTGGAAATAAAATGAGATAGAGAAAAAACAGATGGTGTGAGGAGGGATTCAAAAGTGAGCCGATGCACCAGAACTAGATATGAAGAAATAAATGATGCAGAAGTGGACTTAGCATAAAAGGCAGCAGATAATCATAATATTTTTTTTAGAGAAGCCCTTTACAATATTTCTAAGTGACAGCATCAGCAAAATAAGAGAGCACTTGACTTATTTTCCTCTGTGCAAGAAGAGACTTGTTTTGAAGTTAAAGTAGACCAAATGTGTTTCTGTGTGAAGAGTTTGCAGTTCTTGGCATCTTAAACATTACTTTAAAAATCTTTCACGCCCAAGAGTTATACTCATTTGCTTATCTTTATAGCACTTCAAGAAAAAAAAAGTCATACCATACCTCATTTGATCAAAACAGGAATGCTTCTAAACCTTCATTCTTATCTTTTCATTGATCACTATAACATAGAGGTTTCCTTCTTCAGCTGGGAACATGGCTTTATTATCTCTTAGGTTAAAGCTCTAAATCAAAATAGCTCCAGATTCTACCAACAACATGCTTTGGGGAGTTATGAATTTTTTAGATTGGCCCTTTCATGTGCCCCAGTTCCCACAGAGGTGGTGAGTCACAGGTCCAGCACTTGGAGTCTGGAGTTGGAGATGAGCTTCCCTGCTTGGATCCACTTAAAATCCTTTATTATTTTTTCCAGGAGTACTTACTGCTTGACAGAAAAATGACACATTGTCATGTATATTTTTTTCTGTTTTGACAGATTTACAACACTATACGTGCTGTACCAGTCTCTTCCCGCTATGACAAAGTCAGTCAATATGTTTTTTTTTATAAAATTCAAGTGGCAATTATTTACTCCTTAAAAAAGAGAACCACAAGTCTGAGCAAGGAAAGCAAAATGCTTAGAACAATACTGCAATACTGTAGGGGAAGCAATCTCCTCTGGTGTGTGCAGTAGCAGGAGGTGAAGCTGCTGTGCCAGCCTCCCACTCACTTTGTCTCTCATCTGCATGGCAGTCTCAGGGTCTGAAATGTAATCCTTTGTTTGCTCCTGGTTCGAGGGATGAAACCCTGAGCTAAGACTGCTACAAACAAATCAGCTCAGAATTTGTCTCTGGTGTCCACCCAGATATGATGTATTTTATAATTTGTGAACCATCTCTACTGCCTGACCTGCAATTAAACAGTTGCTCAGTCCTCTAAAACACTGCTGAGCTCCCTGTTCCACTGGCTGCTCACTCAGCTTTGAGTGCTGCTCCCTCCGAGGGTACAGGGAAATGTAAAACGTACAGCTCCTCAGAGCCCTCAGATCTGACCCTCAGATCCCCACTCAGCCATACTGCCCAGCGTTTTTATGCGACCCAGCCTGTATGAGGAGTCAGAGGGTTTGACTCACCATGGTCATGCTGCTGCATGTTCCTCCTCCCACACAAACCAACTGTTTTCAGCCCCAGAATTTTAGCCACATTTGTAAATAACAGTCACCCGGGAAGAAGTGCATTTACCTCCTACCTGAGAGAGGCCTTGGGAGTCCTTCATTTCTCTGTTAGCTAATCTGTTTCTAAGAGGGAGAAGGAATAAACGGGAAAGGAGGGTTAGCAACAATTTATCTCTCTACCCAGTTTGCCAAAGGCTATGACTGTGAGTTGTTTCTCTTTCAACAGCTTGAAAATATTTCCTTTAAGCTGCAAATCAGGCTTAATTAAAGCTTTTCCTGTGAGTTTTTCCTGTGTTTTTTCTTCCCCTCTGCAAAATGGTGAGCAAACCTAGATATTAAATGACAGCTCAAGTCCTCAAACCACAGATGGCTCTCCCAGAGCCCTTCCCACTGGCTAGCCTATCCAGGTTGGCTGTAGGATGGAAAACCAATATAATTTTTGGATGAAAATCATAGTGTTGTTTTCTCATGTAGTATTTGTTGGAGGACAAGAAAAACTGGAGGGGGGAGGCTTACAAATGAGGCAAAACAATCAGTATTTTTGTAGGCTTGTTTGTTTTACTGCTTGTGTCTTCGCAATGTAAATACAAATAAACCATCTTTATTTTATTCATAGTTCTAATGGAAAGTCTGTGTCATGGTCTGAACCAGGTGGAAGACAAGATCCAAAGGGGGAACATACGTGGCACAGACTCTCAGTGCATGTGAAGAACCAGGAGACAGCATGCAATCAGACAGCGGTGATCAAACCCCTCACTAAAGACTACCACGGCCAAAGCCTGACTTTTACCGACATCAGCAGTAAGACTCTGTACAATGTGGTGGAGGAAGAAGACAGAGAGCCCGTTCACCTCAACCAGTCCAGCAGTCCTTCCATGGTGGTGCACAGGCGGGTGGCGACAACCCCCCCTCTGCAGGCCACAGCAGAGGAAACTCAACTCTTCTTGCCCGAGCAGTCCCCCAAGACCCTGCCCCTGCAGCCACAGTCTCTCATGGACCAGCTGCAAGGAGTGGTCAACAAGTTTGCCCCCAGCATCCCCGACTTCAACGCTGTCCTCCCCACTGCTGGCTCAGGGAATGGCGTGCGGCCCCCCTGCCCACCGCCGCCCCCGCAGCAGCCGCCCCTGCAGCCTTTCCAGGTGGCTGCCTTCGGCGGGGAGCCCCTGTCTCCCCCGGCTGAGGAAGCAGAGAGTGAGAAGGCGAAGCTCATTCAGGGGTACGTGTACGAAAAGAACACAGAGGAGGAGGAGGACGAGGAGCCGGCAACCAGCAAACTGACTCTGGAAGACTCTCCGGCGCTGACGCCCCCGTCCCCTTTCCGGGATTCCGTGGCTTCGGGCAGCTCCGTGCCCAGCTCCCCGGTGTCGGAGTCGGTGCTCTGCACACCCCCAGATGTCACCTATGCCTCTGTCATCCTGAGGGATTATAAGCAAAGCTCGTCCACCCTGTAGATGCTGCAAGAGACAAGATGGAAAGGACTTTGGCAGCTGCCCCCTGGGAGGACTTGTGGAGACAAGAATCCCAGGGCTGTGGGAGAGAGAGCAGAGAACAAAGTGACAAATGACAGGGCAAAAATTTCATCCTGCACTTAAATAACTAAAATTAAACAAAAAGAAAATAAAAAGTTCTGAGGGCTCAAGATTCTCTATCTATTAAAAATAAAAATATTGTACTTTGGGAAAATGTTAGGAAACCATAACAAAGCACAAACTAGAGGAACAACTTCTATAGCAAAAAAAAAAAAAAAAAAAAAAAAAACAAAAAGAAAAAAAAAAAAACAAATAACAAANAAAACATGCAGGAAAAAAAAAAATCACACTTAGTCACACCCTCTCTTGGCAATGCTTGAAAAGGACTCTGGGAAGTGTGACCTGGAGAAGTCATTAGCACACCTCATGACTGCTGTCTGCTACGGAAGAAACACACCCAGGAGCTGGAAGGGCAGAGTGTGGTGCAGGGGACCATATACTTGTATATGAGACATATGCATAAATTTTTTTTTTCCTGGTTTCTACAGGTGTCATAACTTTGGAACTTTGTTTTGGGGAGAGGAGATGAGATAATGTGAAAGCACATGGCTCTTACTAACTCCTATCTGAACGATTTGTTCTTCATACTAGGCTGCTTTTTGGGGGATTTGGGCTTCTTTTAATGCTGATTGTGAACAGAGCAAGAAGTATGATCAAGTTAAGACTCAAGAGGTTTCTGAAGAAAGCCTTGCCATAGTACTTGTAATATGATAAGGACTTAGAAAAACTGCCCTTTTGTATAAGGTTGCAAACCATGTGGCTAAACTGTTACACAACATTTCCTGTAGCAGAACAATATTTATTGACTATCTTTTCATAAAACAACATATTTTGCCATGCCATTGCATCATTCCTTTGTGTTACTTTGGAATCAAAGGCATTGAGAAATAGCTGTTTACTTAGAGCAACAACTGTTAGTCTGGAAGAAAGGCAATTCCACACTGGGGGCTACGGAGCCTCCAGTCAAGAGTGAGCGTACATTTGTGTATCTGTATGCGTGGGTATGGTATGTGTGAAGAGTAATGTCCAATAACCACCACTGGAAGATTGTCTTATATACTATGAATATTTTTATGTTTAAATCATGTTTTTATATCGCGTTGTTACAAATATTCAATAGATCTTCAAAGGTTTGTATGCTGTGCTAACACATCCTTTTTTTCATATACAAGCTGAGAGTCATTACCCTTATAATAGGGTGCTTTGTTTTGCAGATATTTTATTAAGTAGGCATATGATATTAATAACCAGTGCATTGAGAACTTGTTATTTTACATGTTTTGTAGCAAGTGTGGCTAACAAAAAAAAAATATCTGTTTTAGAAATCTTGCAGGTGAGAGACAGGAAAAGTAATTCAACTATTTCACTGCTTCAGATAATTTAAAATAAAATCATGTCAGGACAGGAAATTTCATCAGTGCTTAATGTGTGCATAAATTCCCAGGTTTTGCTTTTGGCAGTTCTTTTAAACTCTTTATGATGTTTTAGTCACATGTTATTTCCTTATGCTTTCACTTCTTGTATTTAAAATACAACATAGCTTAAAGGTCACTTCCAGGTGGTTGTAGTTCTGTCATTTATTCCTCCTCCTCCTCTATCTTTCATGTGTATCCTAGAGATGGGCCTAATCCAAAGCTCCCTAATGACTGGCATGATAAAAGTCCAGATCTAATTGCTGTGGCCTGAACTTAATTATAATGATGATTACCCTATTTGTAAATGTGCTTATTATACATACATAAATTGGGATTTTAGCTGCTATGATCTTTGCTTGTGCTGCCGAATTCAGCTGAGGGTAAGGATCTGTCCCACATTTCCACACTTTATTTCAAAAAACATTTTAAAGGAATCTCTTCCTGTTAATATAGTTGCAAACTCTGATTTTAACCATACTTCTTTTGAATATTCTACCAGACGTTTTATGAATTAATCATAATTCTACTATTTTTCTTTCTTTTCACTTGAATTTTAAGAAGTCCTGCTCATTATCAATTCTTTTCTGAAGATCCAAATCTCATCATTTTTCCCTAATTATGTAGTACTGGTACTGGAAAGTTTGGCTCATATGCAAAACCAGAGAGAGTCTTTTTTTTCTCATCCTCTTTTCACAGTATTTGCTTCTTTCAATATTACTTGTGGCCAATTGCTATCATCATCCTGATGTGGAAAGCATAAAATGACTTTGCCCAAAGACACATTTTTGTCAGTGTATTGATGTCTCTATAATGAATTGAAGACACCTGAGGGTTAGTTGCTTGATTTTTTTGTTCTGCTTGGGGCTTTTAGGGGGATTTTTTTTTTGTTGCTGCTTCTTTTATTTCAAATGCTGATTACTCCTTAAAGCAGTGAGAAAAATGTCGTATCTTCTTTGCTGATCACTGCACTGGCAATGAATTCTATCTTCTAAAAATTGTAATATAAGATCTGCTGTGCTGTTTCCAAAAACAGAAGTTGTCAGTTGCAAAGAGCTGATACTTAGAAGCCAGTCTTTGAAGATCTGAGACAGATAAGAAAAAGAACTATAACAGATTTGTATAGACGAGGAGACGGCAATGTGGCAAGGTACTATATTGTTTCATATCTGTCTGTTTTGAACATATTAAGCACTGATTTTATTACTGTAATGTAATTATATCATGAGTAGGAGTTTTCTTGAAATTCAGTATATTAGCTTTTAGTTTGTAATTGTTAAAACTGGAAACATACACATACGTAAATATATCTAAAGACCAAGAACTCACCTTGTGTATGCAGCTGTATGAGCTATGAAGCTTTCTGTAGAAGTTCTTTCTTTTGGTCTGTCAAATGCTTGATGAAAACTGCCTTTTTGTCAAAATTATCTTGAAAATGCTGTAAAATAAATATTTTCTATTTATTATTTAAAAATAGAATGCCAAAACTTTAAGTTTTTTGTTTCTCGAGTAGAAAATAGTAATGTATAGTAATTCACTGTTCCAGGGCTTTTCAGCATCATAAATAAGAGATGGTGGGATATTTAAATGGAGGTAGGTATTGATTAAATTGTGTCATGAAGGTGAGATGATGGAGGGTTGGAGGATTTTTGCTTAGATAAAAACCCCCAGCTTTTTGGCTTCCTAATGAAATTCAGAAGCACTGTAACTATGCATTCAGGCAGACAAGTTGTAGAGGAGAATTCAATAGAAAATGACAGGAAATGTTGCTTCCCAAGGACATGGGAAAACACCAGCCCTTCTCTGAAAATCGTCTTTGAGATGTCTGCTTCTCCCATCAAGAAAACTGCAGTATGCTTTCTTGACAGCTCTAAATGATAGGCATTGATCCACCCCAGCATATTGTATCCTACCTTTACTGCTTCTGTACACAGCAAAGTCCTGGGACTCCTGATTCCTTCTCTGCAACTCACAAACACTGTGGCATTTTGGTGACCCCTGAACTGCTCTGTGTTTCAGTAAGATGCTTTGTTGGAGTGCTGCTGGGATTTTCAGAAACAAGTGGCACTAAACAGAAAATCTAGATATTTTTATATTTACACTTGTAAATAGGCTTGTGGCTCCTTTGTTTGGATCTGGCCTTGCAAGAGCCCATGTGTGAAGAGTCAGTCCACCTACAAGTACTGCAATGCAGGAGTACAGACAGTGACATTGCATTCAGTGGTAAGTGCCAAAAATTTAGTCTCTTTGTTCATAGAGGTTTTAGTTTTTTCTTATCTCTTTTTATTTTTGTTCTATTCTCTTATTCCATCTATGTCTTAGTAAAAGTTCTGTTGACCAAGTGTATTCAATTACAACAACATCCTCAGAGAAACACAACACTTACTCCCCTCCACTTATTCCAACCCATGCTCTGCTCAATAACTTGGGTGTCCAGACTGGTGTCAGGTACACTTTGCATGGAGTAAGTGGCTACCAAAAGAAAAAGTCAGTGGAAATATGGCCCCTGTGCTTGTATTCATCACTCTTTAGACAAAAACAGGGGAGTAGGTTGCTAATATCTGTTCTACACAAGGTTTGAGTGACTGTTAAAAGTGCTTCTTATATGGGAGTGGGAAAAGTGTGGGTTTGCAGATTGCATTGTTGTGGTTGTTTTTTTTCCCAAATAAATGAGTCACTAGACACTTGGCAAGTATCTGTCTGCAAATCATTGGGAAGGAGAAGCAGACACTGTAGCCTATTTTTATCTGTGTAACATTCCCAACAGGGATATTAGCAAAAAAGAAGATAAGGAATGCCATGCAGCTAAGTGTGTGGTACTACCAACAGGCCCCATATCTGGACCTGGACTCCCATTTTGGCAAACTCGGCAAGCTCCCAAGCAGAGATGGTAGACGAGAGCAGGAATGACTGGTTGCCATTTCTAGTGCTACAGAAAATTCTATCCTACTAAAAAAACAAGCAAGCTATTCTTTGCCTTTGCTAATTCAACTTCCAGATCTCAGTAAATCACACAAAACAGGACTGTTCCCCTGAGAGAGAAGGTCACTCTTTGGTACCTAGTAAGAGCATTTGTTTTCTACTTGGTTTCACGGTGGGCGTAAGCAATGTATCTCTACAGAAGTAAAATATCGTTGTGAGTTGTGGGTTTCCATAAGCAAAAGGCCTCTAGGTAGGTGGAGAAGCAGCTGGCATGGATACCAGTGCAGACAGATAAGAGTTTAGGAGTGGTATATATCTATGACATTTAATCCACCCACTTTATTTATTGCACACCGTGCAATGTGTAGGTGGCATGAGATCCATTCCCCCACCTACTCCACAGTATGGTGTGTGGGACTCCTACCTCCCCGTGCTGCTCTGAAGCTGAACCAGGAACAGATCTGCAAGACCTCCCTTCTGGAAAGATGGTGTGCCTGGAGGACTGGTTCAGGGTAGGCAAGTCTCTGGTCAGATCCCTGTTTTCCTAACACAGCGGATCTTTGCAATGCAGCAAGAGTATATTTTCCTTGCAAGCATCACCAAGAGACAGGGGATTTCAGTGCTGTGGAATGCCTCAAAATAAGTCAATAGTTTAAAAGAAGCTGTTTCCCCAGCTGCCCTCCAACAGCCCAGGGTGAGGTGTCCCCCACTACAACTAAACAGACCTGTCAATCCCATTGCCATAATCCAGAGTGTGATGAGCTGTTGCCTTCTGGATGCCCAGCAGCCCATGCTGCCTAGTGTTGGTGGTGCACGTAGCAGATGGGAACTTCATGCTGTTGCTCCCTGAGCTGCTGGTGCTAAGAGGTCTGAGTGGCACTGAGAGCTTGCTGTGGCCTTCACTGTTCTCAGTGACACAGGGAGAGAGAAGGAGATAAAAGAAAGACAACAACTTGCCTTTATCTCTCTAGCAAGAAAGGCAGGCAGGCCCGTGCTGTGGAGCCAGCGGGGTATCCCTTATGGCTTCTGACAAAGTCCTGACAGCTTCTGTGATTTGTGTCTCAACAGATGTAAGGAGTTGGCCCTTCATTCTTTAGCTACTCTTGTTATGTAACACTAAAATAGACAAACTGCAAATTATCAAGGCAAAATGCTTAAATACCACCACTGGGAGTGATGTCTCTCATGGAAGCTGAATCTGAGCAATATTTTCAAACATGTATGGTATAGGAGATTTTTAATGCATCTTTTACACTTGAAAATGCACTGAGAAATAATCTTTTTATTTGGGGAAGGAAGCAAGAATGAGTGTATTTTCCTGGGATGTGTTACACATGTTTTGTTTGAACACTTAAACAGAACAATTAAACTATATTTTAATTTGGCAGGCATCTTGGTAATTATTCAGATTTTTTGCTGGATTTTTTCTTTGGCGGGGGGAGTTGGATAGATTTTTTTCTTTTCTGCTTAAAAATAATGCCTAGAATACTTAGCAAGGTTATTAACTGTGCCAGGATTTTCATGTGCATCTGTGTGATGCTAATTTAGAAACTGAAGCCTCTAAGTGCTGAGATCCTCAATGTGTGTGAATCAGCGTTAAGTCCTGAATTATGTCATTTTCCTTGAGAAGCTGGCTGTGTACCTGTGCTGTTAACTTCTGAGTTTCCTAAAGATGCGTTTCCCACCCCAAGCTCCATTTTGCAATTGTTAGGATGTTGTTCTTGTCTCTGTTTTTGAGGCTGCTTTTGCTCATTGTTCTTATCATTTGATACACTGCCTTTGCACCAGCCTTGGCACAATCACAGGGGGAAGTGCCTGTCAGGCTGCAGCTCCCCAACAGAGCCAACAGATTTTTCTTCTGAGTTCCATTTCCTTATTTGTGAGGTGGTTATGCTGCATGCGCTGCCCTCCAATGTGCTGTTTGTGCTTGGGTAATATGGTTGTTGACTTTAAAAACAACAAAATGAGAAAGTTTTGCCCTTCTGTTGTCCCTGACATTAGGATTTACACAGATGTGTGAATCCAGTGGTCATCTGGGGCAGTCTGCCACAAGTCACGCTGTTGGGCATGAACTTGGTGCATCACAGCCTGGCCCTCAGCTCAGTTCCCAGTTCAGCTCTTGATTCTTTTAATGACTTTGAGATGTTCATCTACCCAAGGGTATTTCAATGCTGCATAAGGGAACTGGGTTCCAAATTACAATGGGCACAAGTGAAAACTGGGCACATAAATCCTTTTGATACATTTAAAAACTCAGCTGGTCTTTCCTTCCAACTCAGGTTTGGACACAAGAGAGGGGTGTATAAATAAAATAAGATTTTCACCCTTTTATTCCCTTTCTCACCTTCTCACTCTCAGTGCCAGTTTACTCCTGCTCATTCTTACCCAGACTCTTTTTATAGCATACATGGCATGACTGTGGAAGTGGCACCATACAGTTCAATAGTTTTGTCTCAGATCCCTCATTTTCCTTATTTCCAGTTACCTCATGATCAGTGTTAAAGGAAGATTTGGGATGTCTGTGAAAGCTTGTGGAATAAAAAGATCACACAATGAGAAGGCACAACACTCACATCAACTGGGGCAAGCTTAGATGCTGCAGCCATAAAAATCATCAAATAAGACCACAGTCCACAACACAGTTAACCCTCAGGAGGACAGAAATGCTGGCAGGCCTAAGAAGAACTAATTTTCCCAGCAAGATCCAGTCTTTGAGTCTCAGCTCCAGAATAACACTGTGTTGTCAGATTGTAATACCATAATTTGCAACTCACTCAGAGCCTTTTCCTTCTTAGTGCTGGGTTGTTTGTTTGTTTAAGATAAATAATCATCATCTTCAGTGGCTGCTGTGCAAAGATCTTTCGCCACCATTTACAAAACATTCCAAGCCTTTCTCTCCTTAATGCTGGTTTTTAAGATCTTCAATGCAAGACATAGCCTGCCCATGCAGATTGGGCATGGGGCAGTGCTGGAGCAGGATCAGGATCCAGGTAGCAAAAGCTTTCTTGCACAGTATCCTGCTTCTAGACATTTGTGTGGTTTGTGTTTTCCTTCTGCATTTAGAGCTCTCTGAGCCTCAGCACCTCTGTTCATAGCTGCATGAACAATGCACAGCTGGCAAAAACACCACAGCAAGCAGTATTTACTTGCTCAGTTGTTAGGAATTTCCCTTACCTATGTGCTCCATCTTCCTGTCACAAACAGCTTGTCACCTGTGACACAAAGGAACAAGCCTGAATGAAGAAACAGGGGAGACAAACAGTTTTCTGTGCAAAGGCGTCTCAGTGCTAAAGGCAGGTAGCCCTGGGAACTGTGATTTACGGAGGCCAGGCGTGTCCCACAGGACAGTCCCCTATGTGCACAGGAGACAAGGTGCACACACTGTCACACTGGCTGAGAATGTCAGACAGGGCAGATGGAGCCTCTCAGGCTCTTGGAGACCACAGGGAATTTCACAGGTGCTGTTCACCAAGGCAATCAAGATCTATGTGTGACCAGTTTGGGACAAAGAGCTTGAAAAGGGCAAGGGTGGGAAGTTCCCCCTTGACATCCTCCTCCAAGGACTCAGGTCGTAGGGTCTATGTGAGCATAGAACTGGCTCCTGTGTCTGAGACAGCCCTCAGACCACCAAGCCTCAGCCTCCCTTCACCTTCAGAGCCTCCTGAGATCCAGCCCTGGCCCGGCACACTTGTTTCTCTCCTTCCACAAGGGAAGATGCCTGCAGGGAGTTACAGGACTCTGGCTGTTTTGTTTGCTTGCTCCAGATGTCTCTGTTGATGCATTTTCATCTGGCTTCTAAGCAAAATGCAAGCTGAAACAGGAACAGTGTTTGTCCCTGTGGGCACAGGAGCCAGGGTGTGGTCTGCTGTCCCTCTCCTGGCTGGGAAGGGAGAGCAAGGGTGCCAATACCCAACCATGTGGGTATTCCACACACAACACACAGTGATAGAAACAAATGGAAAGGAGCTGCATGAAACGCCTCTGTGAGTTGTTTCACTCTGTTTCACTCTGATGTCTATGAAATCCTGGCTAAACCTGAAAGTCTAGAGGTCTGACTGGGCTGGATGAGAGAAGTAGCACATGCTGTCCATTAGGCCAAGGTCAGACATCCCTGTCAGATGAGGATTCTCTCTGAGTTTTTACTCACTGTCACAGTCGCAAAGACAGCAGAAGGAAAACACAGAAGAGAATGAACCCCATTAGGCAACAAGTGCATCTGTCAGCAAGAAGAGCTAATTCTTAAAAGAGCTGCTAATAGCTGAGATGTTACAAGTTATTCTTCTACTACTGTGTTAGGCTCAGGCCTAGCCAAAGGCTAGGAGTAGTTCTTAGCAGAGTATCCAGAAATGAAAAGACTCATAGTCCTGCTGTAGTAACGCCACGATAAGAATTTCTTCATCTTCTGCTTTTCTGAGAAAATCTGAACCCTTTAAAAAATTTTAAGTGGTACTCTAAGTTTCACTAGGATAGTTAATGTCAAATAACCAGGACAGAGGAATAAGGATCCAGCTTTTAATAGAAAAGTTAAAGGATATAGTGGTAAAAAGCCTTTTTCTTCTTTAATCCATATTTGAAAATATAACTGCATCTGTAGAATAATTCAAAGGAAACTTGTATAATTTCCTACCAAGAAAGGTTCACTCAAGAAGTGAAATAATAATTTTATTATTTAGTTTACCATAGTGTAAAAAATAAGCCTCCTGCAAATCACTGGGTGTATATATAGAAATTATATCACAATGTATCACATGAACATCTACATTTTCTGTCACAAGTACCTCTGAGATTTTTTAAACTGATGGCATGGCATTTTACAGAATATGTGTTTACATTTGAGCAGCTTAGCCCCAAGTCCTTTCTGCCTTGGATTTTCATGTCATTATTCATCCTGGTACAAGACACTCTAACTCTTCAAAGACTTCTGGAAGGCTATGAGCACTCCTTTCCAAGAGCATTATAGAGCATAAATAGTTATAGATTCAGTCTGTCTGTAATGCAGCGTGTTTGTGTGGGATGTAGCACTGTCCTCCCCACTTGGCAGGTGAGGAGGCTGACACATCGTATACTAACACCAACATTAGCAAATATTTTCCTAAAGCTAAGCACTAAGTTCTTATTTTTACATTTAAATAAAAAAAAATAGCCTGTTTCAATTCTCATCTTCTCTTGAAATTAACAGCAGCTACAGGTATTAAGCACATATATATAAAATGTGAGCTGTTGATCTCACTTCTAATGGTTTTAGGTACTCTTCTGCAAAAATGTTTCAAACTGTTGCTCCAAGGCAAGGATGAGGACTGGGCACTGAGCAAAAAGAGAAGAGATTCTTTTCTTTCTATGCTATGATTTTTTATCAATACTCACCCTGAACACAAAATCTACAGTAATGTCCCTTGGTATGATCTTGCCCTAGACCTAGCATTCTGGAACAGGACATGCCCAAAGTAAGACTGATTATTCATCTGCAGTTCAGATTTCTCTTTTGACATTCCTTAGGTCAAAGACTTCAATTATGTCACCACATAACCATCTGCCATTTACAGGAGCTCTCCCTCTCTTGCAGTGCAGGTAATGTGCTCAGGTAGTGAGCAGCTTCCCAATGCTTTGTTGGTTTCCACTGATGAGAAGGTGAGCAAGCTTTCTTTATTCAAATTTTTTCAAATTAATCAAACTAATTTTATGCTATAACTCTCCTGTGAGTCATGGGGCTTAGTCACACAAAGATGTATATAAAACTAAGAGAGAGAAGGGTCACACCATTAACTATGGACCCTCATTTTGGCCAAGCTGCTTCAATTTACATAATATTATTATATAGATGTCATAAATAATACCACAGCTTTGCTACTTTGGTACCACATGTGGCTGCCCAGAGATGGAAATAAAGTCTAATGTTTAAACTTGATGAAAGACAGTTGTCTGATGTCTTTCAATTCTCATCTTCATTTACTACATGATTTTCACTTACCACATAATTTTCATTTATTACATGAAGCTGATTCATTCCTAAAACAAGTTCATCCTGTTAGATGAACCCCGAATAGAAAAATAGCCCATAGGAAAATTGTTTTTGCTCCCATCTTTAAAAGCTGTCTTTACTTGTCTATACAAAAGGAACAAAACAAGGTTATGCTTTTTAAGCACATTAGTATTGTTCATATGGGGAGAATTGACTATCTTTTTCAAGCTGTAACATGGCCTGGGTTTTTTGCACTCTGCAGCAGAGCAGCACCAGCCTTGTGGCTGCTGTTCATGGTTTGGGCTGTGTTGATTCATTGCTCAGCCTTTGCAGTACCTGAGTGGTGACAAGGGCTCCTTACTCCCACCACAGCCCAGCAGTACAGGAAGATGTGGTGCTTTTGCCAGGGAGTTTACAGCATGTGTTGGGATCTCTGGCTCATCCTGGGAGCAGTGATCTTTGTATCAGATGTGTCTGCTTCCCCACTGATCTAGCACTTCTCTGCTCCAGGGAGAGGGTCCCACTCTCTATGCCCAATATCTCACACCCCTCTGGCAGACACAGCACAGGCCTAAGCCCCATAGTAAATTCAGACTGAATTTCAGTGCTTGTTAAAGAAAATGTTGGATGTATTTTTTTTAAGCGACAAAAGGAAGTATTTTATTTGAACATTTAAACCTTGACATTGGTTGGAAACCACAGTCCAAATAATTTAACAATGTTTCAAGCAGCTTCAAGCAAAACCTTACAGCAGGAGATGCTCTAAAACTTTAAGGCAATGCCAAGTATCATTCCTCAGCAACACATGTTGGAGTAGACCATCTGCCAAATTCAGAAGTAAAGTACCTTTGCTGCTGTAATTCCTGTTCAGTGGCATATTTTTTGCAGTCCCAAGCTACTGTCAAGCAGTCTTTTGAAATTCTAGATGCATCCATTATCCCTGACGTTTATTCTGACAGTGTGCTGTTAAGATGAAAGAAAAGTTATTCATCTGGGAATCACTTGACAATATAAATGGTGCTATTTTGAGCTTTTGTTGCCACTACAATTAATCAAGTGAGAGGGAATCAGTTTGGTGTTGGGTTTTTGTTTTGTTTGGGTTTGGTTTTGTTTTTTGGTTTTTGGGGTTTTTTTTTTTGCTTATTCTATAGTTCATTTAAGAAATCTGGCAACTTCCTTAGCTGAGTATAGCTAGTTTTGATATTAAGTCCCATTCTAAGGCCAGTTTTTATCAATTTAGCAAGAAGGATTCTACAGTAGCTTTTAATAGTGTCACATGCTCAGACTTAATGGGCAAGACACAAAATGAAGGATGTAATAAATGCTGCAAAGACTGATAAAGATCCTTTTTTACCCATAGGTAGCTACATGTGCAGACACTGGCACATCCAGCCTGTTCCACCTGATGGCATTCCCACCCATTTCCCTTTGGTTTAGTTGTGTGTATGTGCAGTGGGGCCTTGATATTTCATCAGACACCTTCAGTGGAGAGGAGCATGAGCTGCTGGGGAATGATGTAAGAAGCCACAGAGGAGCCATCAGGTCTCTTGTGTCTCTGTTTTGGTGAAATAAATGACAGATATATATAAGAACAGCAAAAGCTTCTAACATTATACTTCATAATCCACATTATTGGTGAGAATGTTACTTACCTAGTGCAGATAGATGGAACATGATATAATAGTCTCTTATGGATCATTTACAGTGACAAATAATTGGTATTGCAAACTTCTTCTTTCCTCACATCTAAAATAAAAGTCAGTGAACTTCTCTATGGCAAGGAAAAAACATTCCAATCTGTAATCAGAAAAGAAAGAAAAATCAAATAGTCCTATGGGCCCAAAAGGATTAAAAAACATGCCACGTTCATTAAGAAAGACAAGCATCTCAGTGAAGAAAAACAGTGAGAGAAAAGAGAGAAAATTCTGTAAACTCTGGTTGCTTAAGCAATTTCCTTATAGCTTTAGCAACATATAAGAAGTAAGAGACAAAAAGATCGGGATTTTAAAAATTTTATTTAAACATTTTATCAGCTTAAAAAGAGTCCATCTCTTCTCCCTTCTACTCACCTGTACTTCAAAGAAATTTATATATCAGCCAATAGGTAAGGAATAAATAAATAGATAAATTAATAAAATGGCATTTTATGAATTTCAAAGTACACAGCAAGTGGTAGTGGGGGTAATCAGGAAGAAACAGTAGATGTGGTTTTATCTTTTTGCTTGGATGCTCCTTCCCTTTTTATTCTTATTTTGTGATTCTCTCTGAATAGCAAATATTGTCCTATAGATGGGGAAGCTGGCACGTTTTTGGATTCCATGAATGCAGAGCTCAATGTTCCTGAATAAATAAGGTTTCTGTTATTGGAAGGTAGAAAACCAGAGTCTTTTATGACAATCTATTTTGACTGGTGTATCTCACCAGCAGGGTCAGTGGGATATACAGGTAAATGACTCATAGTCAGTGGAATTCATAAAAAAGTCATTGATCGGACACTGTACATACCATCACAAAGAAGGCAGTTTTTTATTATTCTATAGTGATGCACTGAGACTCCAGACATCAACAGAGAGTCCTTGAGCACATTCTCTCCATAGGATGCCAATGTACACATGCAGTTGAATGTCAGACCTCTTTTCATCTGGGGTTATTCACAAAGCGTGGTTGGTGATACATAATGTGAGGCTGACAAAGCTGGCAGTATCC
The DNA here is from genome assembly GCA_013397375.1 of Toxostoma redivivum. Lineage (NCBI taxonomy): Eukaryota > Metazoa > Chordata > Aves > Passeriformes > Mimidae > Toxostoma > Toxostoma redivivum. Next base: position 413,946 of record VXBI01010786.1, read on the forward strand.
TCTTTAAAAAAAAAAGTCTGAGGTGAAAAAGAGTGAAGCATTTTCACGGTTCAAAAAAGAAAAACTTCAAAAAGATTTTCAGAAAGTATTATCTTGGCTGTGCTCCCAAGCACTTGAGAGCTGACTGCCAAAGTATTAAATCTCCAGTAAGATAAAAATATCTGTTCGTACACACACACACACACACATTTAATATGCATCTAGAGACCTATACAAATAATATTAAATTATTCAAACTGGCACAAGCATGAAGTCTGCAGAGAATATGGCAATCCCTTCAGTAACTGTTGCCTTGTCCACAGAAACTTTGCCAGAGTGAAATTCTATAAAAATCCACGTTTCAAACACATCTCCTGCCTTACTGCCACAGCACAGGAGGCATCTCTTCCAACAAGACTTGCAGCTTCTTTCCAAATTTAGGGCACAATGTACCCTGAAATACATTACCTCCCACACTAATAGGGAGACTGCAAACACAGGTGATCATGTTTTTCAGCTAACAGTTTTTAATAATTCTGGAAAATTGTTGTGAATTCATTTATTAATTAATATTTATTTGCTAAGTTTGTCCTGAAGGCATCTGTTGTTTTTATCACTGCTCTGTTTCCAGTACCATTTTACTACGAAACCACTGAAAAATCCTCTTTTCCCAAAAAGGGAATTAATAACATAAATTTCTGACAAAGAAATACTGTTCAAAGTCACAGTCCTAACGTTCCAAAAACTCCATCAAGCACATGGTTCTAGTGGTTCTTCTCTTGGTAAACAAGAAGCTAAATAGCAAGTGTGACTGTAAATGTGGGAAATAATAAAATCAGTGCCCCAACATGCAACAAGCCCAGAAGATTTGCAAGTGGCCACGTGGTCATGACCACAAACTTCACACCTCCTTAGCGTTTATTAAATAGCTATCTTCTGAACCTAGGAGAGAGAAAGGGGTTTAATGAAGGCAGTTGGGACCTGGAACTGACAAAGCAATGTTTTCCTTCTGAATAAATATTTCCTTAAAAGCTCCATGCCAGTCAGCCACTTGTAAATCAGGATGAGATTGGAAGAACTCTGCAATGAGCTGTATCTTGCATAGAGATGTACATCACCACTTTTTTATATCACAGGACACATCACAACTTAAAAAATTACATGAAAGGATAAGTAAGTTAGAGAAGACTCCATGCCTCTGGGCCAAGTGGAGCACTGGCTGCTCCATTAAAATATCTAATTGTGAAGTTCATACATTTATCCAGAATCTGAATGTGCATAGGCCTGTTTCTCCAGCTAAAACTGCTCAGAACTGTGCCTCTTGCTTAATTTGAGGAAGGTGAACATTCAGCACATTTAAAACTGTCCTCATGGAATATTCCTCAGTACTGAGGAGCTACCATCATTTTGCATGAAGAAACTACAGGAGTGTTTTATTTTAGAGTGGTTTGGCTGCTAATCCGCATTTGCCTGTGCCTGTAGTTTGAAAGCTTTGAGTTTCCCTTATCATCTGTAGGCAAAGCCTTGTACCAAGCCCTGTATCTTCCCACTATGCCAAGGTTTCCTTCCTCCACATTTACAGTCAGAGCAAAGGCAACATCTGATGTACCTCTCTCACCACCTGAAGCAGCAGTTTGCTATTTATACGTTTATGATTGCACTGCTGGTGCTGAGGCCAGGGTGGCTGAACAGATTTTGCGAAGGAAACATTCAGATAAAAACTATGAGCCATAAGAAACTGTAAGATGGTTATAATCTTTGTGTAAACATTTGGAAATAGGGATTTATAATGACACAATTGACAGGGTATTAGCTGAAACATCTGTGGAGGACAATATGAAGGCCAGTCTAGACTGAAGAGGAGAGTATTGCAAAAATGAGGGATGATGTTATTGCTTTTGGAGATTATCTTAGAACTGCTGAAACACCCAGCTACTGTTCATGGTATTTCCAAATTGCTATGTGAACCTGATGGTGAGATACTGAGGCTACAGGTTGCATAATAGTAGAAAGAAATACATTTTTCATTCTCTTTTTAGTGTAAAATTGAACTTTAAAATTATTGATATTCATTTGGATAAAATATTTTAAAAACTCTTCCAGTAAAAGAAAAAAGTTATTACCATTAAATATTTTAATGCTAGAATAAGTGAAGGCAAGTGTGCTTAATTATGTGCTGTAATTTGGACTACAATTAAATCATTCCATTTTTAATTCAGCCACTCCACTATTTTGGTGTCTAGATTAAAACAAACAAACAAACAAACAAACAATCCAACAAAATAACCAAGAAGCCACAAAACAAAACAATCAAAAAAGAAGTCAGAAATTAGCTTCTGTTAGGTAGACAATATTTCACAGGAGGATTGACAAAGGCAAAAATCTCACTGGGTTGTTTATTAAGAACACTGTCATTTGAATTTAAGCTGAGCAAAATTAGCTGTCAAAAGCTTTTGTCCTGATGTCAGCTCAATAAACTGCAACATTAATATGCAAAGGTCAAAGTATACAATTGACAGTGACATTTGAACTGCCATTTTTATTAATGGCATCAGTACTCTTTGATAGGAAATTCCAAACATAGGCATGGGAATAATTTAAGACATGATTTAAAAATCACAAGGCAGTAAATTGATTTTTTTTTTAAGAGAGAAGGCCTTTAGCTTTTGCACATAATCTCCACAGTCTGAGTTTGTCCATGCTAATGTTCTTAATGATGTTTCTTTTATCAGTGTTACCCCAAAGCAAAATTTCTTGATGAGTTTGGAAGCTGGCTTTTCAGAATCACACCAACACTCCAATAAGGATAAAGGCTTCTGCAGGTGAGAAGGCAGCTCAGCATTGCAGAGATCTCCTTGCAGACAGACCTCTCTGATGGGAGGTTGAGACATTGCTGTGGGTTGGATCTTGCTTCTTCCTAACTGCACAGTTTGCCAATACCCAGGAATTTTCTTTCAGGACACCTGGTACTGTATGACCTTTCAAATTCACTTCATGTGGAGCAGGTCAGAGGGGTTCTGAGTACAAAGGCTGCAATCAGGTTGTTTGCAGAATGTAGCAAATGTGACAAGGACAATTGTCAGGTCCAGGTGTCAGGCAGCAGCAGGAAGTGGTGAGGCTTCTGCAGCTCCAGCTCAGTGTGTGCTGCTGTACACAGAAGCTCCAGTGGCTACAGGGAGGCTAAAGAGAATAAATCAGATCCAATACCTGCCCCTGAATCATACTGGAACAGCACAGCTCAAATATCTGCAGTTAAAATTCCTTATTCTCCAACACAGGCTTGTCATACTTGGATTACGTTTGGGGATGGCTCCTATCCCATGATGGTATCTGAGGTATTCCTCCAACACTGAGGAACTTCTCGGGGGACTCCTCATCATTTTTTGGCATATACCAAAATCAAAATGACATCTTCCTTAATTTTGCTATTACAAAAAAAAATATGAACAGATCAGCACATGGAGTTCTTTAGTCCTTGAAATTAGTTGGTTTGAGATTGACAAACTTAAGAAATGCAAAAATTTATATGGTAGATGAACACAGAACTGCACTGGAGTGGTGGTGAGAGCACAGTTCCCTTTAATTTTCTGTGTATTTTAGTGCCATGCACAAAACAAAAATTTATTCTGCTCAGCCGCTGGCATTTTTTAGAGCATACATGACAATAGGTATCAGCTGCAGAGAAAAATTCAATGAAAGCTTGCTGGAAGCCACAGCAGATAGAAACACCAATCCATAGATTAGCATTTCAGTGTTATTATTCTTCAGGCTGTGCAGATGGTGGTTTGCCTAGTGCCTGCTCTTTTCAGGCACTGGCCCTAGTTTCAGGCACTATCCATGCCTTATCTCATTTGCATCGTTTTAATTTAAAACAATAGTCTTTAAATTTCACAATCTTTTCAAGCTCAAAGGTGCCAGAATGACCTGGATAATGGCAGACACCTGGAGAAAAATACAGACAGAATCTGGAAGTGCTACAGATTATGCTTACTCAAGCTCCAAGATTTCCAGTTGTCTCTGGCTTAAAAACTCTCTTCTCTCCCCAGAGGAGGCATATATTTCAGTGCACTTCCATGTTTCTGAAACCACTGATGCCAAGAGCAAAGCCAATGACTTTCTCAGTCAGGAGGAATTGGGTTACTGATCTTGGTACTCAATGGGTGCTGTGACCTGCACATAGGATCAGTCTTGTTCATCAAATACACTCTTCTACACTGCGAGTCTGAAAATATTTTAATTTATGGAGCCTATTATGTTGGTTCATTTTTGTTGACACTACAGGATTTCAAAGTCTGCCAAGAGGCTGAAGTCCTGGAAGTTGTGGCCAGCTTGATAGAAAGCTCCTGGACTCAAGAGACATTGGATATTAAAGAGGAAGGCAGGTGCAGGAAACAAAGCTTGGCATGACAGGTTATCCATCCATGTGGCAGGGACAGGAAATCGCAGGGCCAAAAGAGCAGCAGCACCCAGCAGCTGTGGATGGGCTATGCAGAGGCCAGCCTGCATCAACCTGCTGTCAAGGAAAAACAGCTCTCAGAAACTCCTGATTTCCCTTGTGCTTCGATGAAATGCTCACCACAGCCCTCCTCAGGGTTGCTGCAGAAAACAATTGTCTGTTTCTCACCTGCCCTTTAACTTGGATTCTTACCATCACGATGTAGTTTTCAGTCTGAATACAAATCACAGCCTGTTTCTGTGCCATGGTGAGACTTCAGCCCATGCCTGTGATTGCACTTGGAGGCAGGTACAGGCAGCATCATCTACAGGCAGATAATGGAATGGACTGGAATGTGTTTTGCTCTCCTGGGGAGCACAGCCATCTACGCCCTGCCCTGTTCCTGTGAGCATCCCAGCAGGTGAGGCCAGAGGGAAGACTGGAGATTTTTATACACTTCTGAGTACGTAGCCATGAATTTTCAGCTAGAGGGAGCACTGCCAGTGGTATTTTTAGCTTCTACAGAGTAACTACTAGTACTACTTTCCATAGTGCACTACTACTTTTCCAAAAGGTGAATACCAAAGACAAACAGATGCTGCAGTGTGTTCAAGGGCTCCTCTTCCGTGGGTGTTAGGAGCTGCTCATAGAAAGCATTGCCAGAGTTGTTTTCACGTTGAATTAATTCCATGAGGTATATGGGTGAAAAGTGCAGCATACAGGAGGTATCATGCTGAAATCCACTGCATAATTCTGACCACCTCCTTCCTTCTGAGACATATGATGCACCAGGTTATGTGACTCAGTGCAGGACAAGTTCAAGACATAGAAGACCAGTAACAATACATAGAGATATCTCTCTATTTCTTAACTCTAGTCACTTAGCAAGTGACCATTTGATTCTTTTTTAATACAAAATATCGGTGTTCTGAGGTGTCCCTGGCTGTGACTCACCTTGCAATACAAGAAACCTTCATTTAAGGTCCTGTTCTGAATAAAGAGGTGCTCCATTCTATTATGTTGTCTATACTTATAGTATTATTATAATATTATACCGATTATGAACAGAAAAACCACTCTAGGTGCAACTACTTTCTCATGAAAGTTTCATCAAAACAGAAATACTGCTTTCTTAGAATTTTAACTCATTAGTTTCCAATCAAAACTAATTTCTTAAATATCTTCTCAGTCATTCTTGGCTAAAAATTAATATTATTGAGTTTCAGGTAATGGATGTATAAACCTTAAAATCTGCAGGAAAACCAGGGTTGTAAGCCTTGGAGCCCAGGGTCAGTACGGCACTGGTGCCACATTTAGCTCCTAGCTCTGAAGTTTACATCCTCTTCACAAAAAAGCATGCCTTTTCTTCAAATATATTCGATTGGAGTTCATATCCAATAAATACATACAGGTTTAACTGTTTTGCTTTTTGTTCCCAGAGAGAAAAGCAAGCAGAAATACTTGGGGGGGGGAAGAGCCAAACAAACCAAAGCATTTTATATAATCTTTTTCAGGAAACTCCTAATCCTCTAAGTGCTAGTACTTTTTTAAACATTCTGATGGTTAAATGGTTTGAATTTCTGATGTAAAGGTCTTTTACCTAAATTTCCTTCTACTTAATTTTTTAATTACTCAGGACCCTCAAAATGGGATTTTAAAGATCTTTTTTATATTAGTATTTTTCTGGGAAAAAATTTTTCAATTTATCCAACCTGAAACGAATTGAAAATCCAGTTTAGTACTGTTTGCTCTGTTGATAACTGACTTTGTGCAAGTAACATCACCTAGTGTTCAGTTCATCTTCTATCAAATGAGAACAACAATCCTTCATAATCCCATTTCTCTTTCTCTTGGGTGGAGAGACTCCCCTTCACTGTGCTCAGGGATCGCAGGGAATGTCCACCCTCCAAGTGCTGTTTGACTTAATATAATAATAAATTTAATATCACTGACGTGGAACCAAAGAGTATTTCTCTTGCCTAATATTGACACGCATGACCAAGTATTTTCAGGGTGTTTCTCATCTCAGTATGCTTAAAACTGAGTCTAGGTTTCATTTTGCTCTTATGAGGCAGCCATTCCAGATTCAAACTACTTTATTATGACCTTATTTTCATAATTACATTAAGGTTTTGTCATATTCACTTTCATTAAACTGAATTAAGTCTTCACTTTATTAAACTGTGATTTCCTTAGGTTAGGAGAGAGGAATTACAATGGCATGTGAATATTTCCACATTGAACTGACTTCTTTTTCTTCAGAGCTGTATTACTTAATAATTTTAAGATTTTTCCAGGGACAAAAAAAATCCAGTTTCTTAGTATCACTCATGCCTACAAGATTTAGCATTAAGCTTCTTAAAGATAAAAGCAGCAACATTACAAAAGCACTAGTATGCATTTATACATGGTACTCACTTGAAGATACGTGAGGGCTGCCTAACCTTGAACATTGTGATCATCCCATGGCTACAACACATGTGTAGCAGCTGTGTCCTGCTCCTAAATTTTCTTCAGACCTGCACTGCAAACTCTGTAACATTACTGCAGCTTTTTGAAAACTCATCTATTCATACGTGAAAGGATAACATCTGAGCTGTAAGTGCTGTATTTGTTGACTGTTCCTGAGTTCCAGCTCTTCAAGGTGTTCATTGCAATTTCCTGATCATTTTTAGCTTAGAAAGCATTTTGTCAGTTCTCAGTAAGATATGCACAGTATGTTGCAAAAATGGAAGGGATGTTGCTGGGTGACCTTAATCACTAAGTGGATCAAAATGCCTTTGTAAAAACTTTTGGTGAGGGTTACTTTGTCTCTTTACAAAGAGACAATTTGTCTCTTTGGTCGTGATCCAAAGTTTATTTAACTCAGTGCTCAGTGCAATGACTGCCTACATGGGATTTAGATTATGGTCTGCATCTCCATTAAATCCTTTCAGCCACTCTCAGACAATCTCACCTTCATTTATCTGATACTTGTTTCTTGTCAAGTCTTAGCTCCCCTTTTGCTTTGAAGTGCCTGTGGCACATTGTCTCCTTATCCTCTTAATAAAATATTCTTGTGTTTTTTGAGTCCAGGAGATATTTTAAAATAAAAAAAGGCCCATATATTTTTTCTCACTGTAAGTGGTAAACAATTTTATTCAAAAGGTTTAATTAATCCTAGAGTCAAAACCAAAGGCAATGAACAACCTGGTACAGCTCTCTGACTCTCATCTTTGTGTGGCATAGCCCCCACTGGAGAAATGCCTTGCTGAGGTTCGGAGCTCTTCACTGCACTGATTCCAGCTCCTGCCTCATTCCCACTGGGGCAGCTGCTTTGGCTTCTCAGAGCTCTCCTCCAGCTGTGCAGGGCAGAGGCAGCTGAGCTGCACTTGCACGCCCCTTATCCTTTGGGAGTGGTGTGGCAAAGATGTCGTGCTTGCTCTACAGAAACTCTGCTGCTGTAACTAATTTACATTGTAGATGTCAGCAGGTTACAGATAACTGGGGTAACTTTATAAATAAGAATGATCACAATGCTTTGCTCTGAATTGAAAAAACTTGGGAAAAAGTGGGAAAAGGCTCATCAAAACAGATGTATTGATGTGTACAAAAAATACTTTGTGAATACGTGACTGGACACAGCAGTCCTTATTGTTTCACACACCCAGATTTTGATGGCAGAAGGGATACCAAAATTTTTTAATTGTGAACAAGGCTTTTTCTGCAAAGTTCCTGAGTGGAAACTTAGCATATATGAATAGTTTCTCTGTGTGTCTGGTTGTGTCAGCCACACAGATAACATAAGTGGAGCTGACAAAAGCACCCTTCTTCTATACATCTGCCACAGGGGCCTGGCTGCATGGAGTTACCCAGTGAGGTGACACAGCTCTATAGCACCAGCTGGCACTGCTACCCTGCACAGCTCACAATCCACCTACCCTCCAAAGAACCAGTGTTCAGTCTGAAAACATCCTCAGGAATCAGACCCAGCTTTAACCTTTGTAGTGCACTGTAAAAGTTAACTCAGGCTATAAAAACAGCAAACATAGTTGATCAGTCATTCTCAGAATAATTCTGAAGTATTTGTCCCGACACCTATGAAACTAGACTTCATCCCTTAAGAAGTCAACTGATTTGTTCAAAAGCTCTGCTCAGGCACTTCTACCTGAGGGCTGTTTAGCCCAGCAATGGCTGACCTGGCATTAACAGATCTTTGTCCCATTTTAGTCAATGACAACAACGTCAGGGAGGCACAATAATAGGAAAGATCTCCATGAATCAAACAGAAGTGATTTGGTTTTGCTACAGTTGATCAAAAAAGCAGAATCTTCCTCCTCTCTGGAGATCTTGTGTCTTTTTTAGTGTGGGTGGGGATATCTTTTTGTCTAAATTGACAGTAAGTAGGAAAAAGTATCTGAACTTTGTACTTAAAATATTTTAAAATTGTCTAAAAAAGTCAAAAGCTGTCATAATACTTTCAGGAGAAATGATGGGAAAGATGGGAGACAAGTGGAGTGTGGTTACAGTTACAATTGCTTTTTATGTGAACATCATTTTGCTCTTGGGGGAAAATCACAGGAATGAGAGGTTCATAAAATACTATCTAATTTCCTATATTTCATAATTCTTAGGCACAAGTTTGCCTTCACCTCTTTCAGAATTTTGAAAAATTATCACTGTCTGACAGTTCTAACATTAAAACTAATTAGCAATATTGTGGCTCTCCTTGTGTGTCTCTTGACTACAGTCCAACAGCTGGACACATGCACATAAACTAATGTGGTGGTTTGTATTAATTTATTTTTTGGTAAGGAAGGAAAGGAACACAAGTAATGAAGTGACAATGTGCTATGGTAATGTACACGATAATTGGATATGTCAGTGGTGCTTCAGTCTTCTGTAGTTCGGGTCATAGTGAGAAGATGTCAGATTACTGGAGAGAAATGTGACACTGTGAATGAAAAAATATCATAATTCAGCCTTACAGTGACCTTCAAAAAGGGTGAAAAAAACCCCCTGAGAACAGCGGCCTTGAGCCATAAAAGTAACAATTTATGCCTCTGCAATTAGACATGGTATCCTTATGTTTGGTGAAAATTGTAGCATAAGCAGTTTTAAATTAAGACCAAGGATTATCACTCTTTAGATTCAAGGGAGTGATTGATTCATTCAAATAACTATACATTCTAACAAGTTAAATGATGAAATGTGATTAGTTTACAGAGAAGAGTCTGGAATGTGAGAAAAAATTACACTTCTATATACTTCTTGTGCCTTATACCTCATCTTATTGGGATCATTATTAAATATAAGTGGGTCCCTGCAGCCTGTTTTTAATTTAAGGGTGTCAAAGCTGAGGAACATGGTGTACAAGCAAAAGCTTGCAGAGTAGAAATGAATTATTACATAATGAAACCAGATCCACTGGTGTGAAGTTTCTTATCTGCACAGTCTGCTCATTACATTTCAGAGCAACCTTACAATTCAAGAAACTCATTGTCAAGCAGCTAAGAATACATTAAGCAATGTTTGCAGCTCAACAAGAGAAATCATTCCTAATCATGCTTGTCCTTCCTAGCAGAAAGGGGAACAAAAAAGAAAGGACAGCCTTGTCCTGTTCATTATCTGTAGGATGGATTTGTTTCACTGTACATAGGGAGAGATGTCCTGGAACAACCTAGGAGCGTGTCATGCTGTGTGGAAATGTTCTCAAATGCTTCCATGCTATTGCATGATTTTTCTTTAAACAATATGCTCCTTAAATTATTTGAGAACATTTTGACTTTTCCCTTTTTAATATTATACCTAAGAGCCTGAATCACTCAAGGAAGTGAGGTTTTATTCATTTGTGAAATACAAACCAAAACAAAAGAGATTAATAGACAATATTCTTCAGGTTAGAATAATTTTATAATTCTGCTCAACTTGCCCATTAGCCTTGTTTAGGTTGTGAAGTTCCTAGCATAGGAGAATTGCCTTCCTTGGTGTCTTCTCTATGTGTGAGTGGGCTGCAGGTACTTGGGGTTTACAATGACAGTAATTTCCCCTTGTAATGGCAAATATTTCAACTGCTGTGAGGTGCTTCTCCACTCTGTGAACTCTGTGGGTGTCATTAGAGAGGTTTAATTATATGCCACACATATACTACCATCTCTGCTTTCAGTCTTTATACATGGGCTTCATGAACTTAAAACCCAACAATTTAGGTATTTAATTTTGAGACTTTAAAATACTGTACCAGTTATCTGAAGCTCTGAGATGATTGTTTACACAGCTGTTCGGAGTTCTCATGAAGCAAGGATGCAAAATGGAAACCCTGGTGTAATACAGTGATAACTTAGGGCAGGCAGAGAAGGCGAATTGTTGTCCAAATTTTGAGCATTCTCTAATGGCACAAGAAACATCGAATTCTCTTGATAATTCAGTAGCATGTTTTGATCATCATGAACTATTTGAAGTGAACATAGCACGAGACAGACAGCAAATCCACATGCTAGCCAGTGCTGAAGTGGGAGGAGGTCTGCCAGACTTCACTATATGTGTTTCACAAAGACTCATTCTGGTGTTTGCTAACCACCACTAAAGGCCAGAGTTTCACTGCATGCAACCATATTACCCAAAATGCCCACAGATCAAAGCACATGGGATCTAGTTTTAAAACTCATCTGAAAATTCTATGGGGCATATACCACATCAAGCCTAATTAACTGCTTCCAAAAAGATGAAGGCTTGGCTAATTAGCTATAAATGCACATTATAGACAAGCCCAGGAAATGGGTCTATTTTCTGAAATTGCTTTGAAAAATATGCTCTCCACAACATACCGAGGAGGGCATTTTAGGAAAAGAATGGACAATCAGCATGTATTCATGATATAGCAATTATCATAGGATATACTACCTTTATTCTTTAACAAGTTTAACTGAGCTAAATTATATTAATCAAGAGGGATATTTTGCCAGAAAATCTAAAGAAATTGCATTACCTCAGGCACTGGTATGAAAGTGCACAGCTTTTAGTTTCCAGATTTTTCAAACTAATTTATGTACTTTTTTGTGTCTGAAATACATTAGCACTCTATTGTCTAGTTTAAGAACATAACAGTTGAAAGAAAACTATTTTGATTTACCTATCCAAACATTTTCTGTGGCCATTATCCCTGCAAATATCTGAGTAGCCTTCACCTAAAAGAGACTGAAAGAGCAAAACTTCATATATATCTGTAAGTATTTTTACCCCCTCAGAACTAGAAACACTTCTCTTGTTGAATATTGTTTTTTCTTTTGTAGGAAACAGAAATTGCTCATGGTTTGCCAAGGAAAGATAGTCTAGGTGTTTACAAGGACTGTGTGTTCATTTGCCCATCCATCACTCAGGTGTTGAACAAGTTCATTCATTTCAGTCATATGTAGGAGGCTTCCAGCCTTAATTAAGTCCTAATAACTTTCAGAGAAGTAAGGAACTGGATTTATCCCAGGTGCCCAAATCCCACAATAGAAAAGCAGATGGAACAGTCCATCCCACATTCATCTGGACAGCAACGTTCCAGTTCATGAATGGCCACACCAGTTCTGGCCCAAAGGTCATCCCAAGTGTAGCTCCGTGCCATGAGTGGTGCCTTCCCCAGTGAGTACAATGAAGAAGTCACAAGAAAGAAATGTGGGTTTCAAAGTGAGAAGGAGGAAGCATTAGGACAACAAAAATAGGCAATTTCATTCAGTTTCAACATTCCATTGAAAAGCCTGTTTAAATGAGACATTTGCTTTTGTTGCTTCAGGCATAGAACCACTGTATGTATTTGGGTTTTTATCTTCTGGTTGAACTTTTTAAGATTACTAGTGCTGTGATGGTGAACAGGCATGATGAGTGCTCAAAACTGCCAAGTCAGTGAGAGCCAAGGCTACACAGCACTTCCCAGAGGAAAATGGTTGCATCCAGGAGAATGAACACTGGACTGGGTCCCAAATTCCAGTTCTGCCACTTGCTCCCTGTGTGGCCTCCAGAGAGGATTTTGTTCCACTTTCATGGACATCAGATGGAGATAATGATGGATTTAATCTCATAGCAACCATATGATCATTAAAGTTCATGATTCATTTGGGCACCGTTGCACTCTAGTATGCTCTGGAAAGGATCATGAGGAAAGAAATAATTCTGCACTCATTTCAATGTGTAGCCACCACTTAAGCACCAAGGATAAAAATAGTGAACAGATGTTGGATTCTCTAAGCATATTGCACTACAATGAATGGAGCTGGGAACAGGGAAAGAATATAGTTGTGCCGTTAAGGACCAGCACATGTATGGTGCCAAATTAAAGTTGGATGGACGGTCTCATTTCTGGCATTTCATAATTTTGAATGCTTGGCATTTCAAGTAGAACATTATTTCCTAACTAAGCAAAAACATGGTTTCAGTCACCTGTATTGTGCAAAAACATCCACTGAAAAATACTCACCGAAGTGACAGCACGTGGTTAGAATTCACTCTATCTGGAATGGGCATATTAAACAAAGGGGTTAAGAGACCACTGGCTGATGTGTGTTTCAATCTAGCAAATGAGGGACATGGAAGAAACTCCCACTGCTGGATGTGTTAAATCTGTGCAGGTAGCCTATAGTCTTTGCTCTCTCAGCCATCATTTGATAGAGCACTGGAATATGTTAGCTCTGAGGCATGAATCTCAGCTTTTCTACACTAACTCATATGTTTGACACTGAGCATAACTTACGTATTGTGCTGGATTGGGACTGGTTTTTGTCAGCCTTGTAGTCTTCCAAAACTACTGAATTTTCTGCAGGCCTTACCCCTTTATAGATATATCTTCACTATAATTGAGAGATATAAACTAAAAACTCATTGAAAATAAAATCAGGACTCTTGCAATATATTATTGGTTGAAAAAAAAAATCAAATTTGCTGTTTTGCACACTCCTCAAATTTCAAACATCTTGACTAATTTTCTGAGAAGAAGCAGAATAGTAGGTCATCTAGAGGAAAAAAAAGCACTTGAGACTTCTTTGAAGTAGTTTATAGGAGGCTGCTGGAAGAATTTTTTTCATTTAGGAGAAAAAGAACAAAAAGAAAAAAAAATGGTTGGTAGCCATACATGTCATGTGACAAGCTGCTTTTTGAAAAGACTGTTTATGGTTGTTAAAACTTTATATGCATCTGAGAACCAATTTTGATGAAAAAGCTCTCTGATCTCTAGCACACACACAATCACATGTAAGACAGAAAGTGTTTCCTAGGCCCAGAAAAAGGAAGTAATGTCAACTGTAGCTTTGGGACATTTTAAATAAACACCTTCAGTTCAAAATTGAACTTGTATATATGCAATCTGTAACTCTCTGTTCTGCAAATGATTTTACTTCTGCCAAGAACTGGATTCTTTGATGTCTTGCATCTAAGACAGCAAGAAACGGCAAAAGTAGCTCAGAAGAGATGAGTCCTGAGCTCTGTGACCAGACTGTTGTAATGAAGAAAATGTCATTCATCTGGAAGTTACGTGTGAAGAACTTAGTATGTCTGTCACAGAGGCAAATAACTGACTCAGAGCTGCAACAGCTTGGAAAAGGAGTGGCTTTGCATTTTGTGGTCCACAATACTTTATTGCACTGAATTTGCTGTGTGGATGTATGAGGCAGGGTTAATATTTGAGAATGATCTCTATGAAAAAAGCAAATAGACACCCTTAAAATTGTTGAGATCAACACCATTACAGGATCAGATTAAACAAACAAGGGAACAAACTGCAGACTACATAATTTCTGAAGTAGTCAGGTACTTTTTGTTTCTATTAATTAACTGGCAGATTAACAAATAGTGTCTGGTTTGTAAACTTAACATGCTATCTTAAAAAGATGTTTAAATAAGTTAAATTTCTTTAGTAGAACGTCTTACCAAGAGAAAATAGGAGAAAATAATAAGAAGAGACATTGAAGAAACAAAAATAGGTACTGATAGAAAATCAGCACTTCATTTTAGGCTACAACAATTTTCATCATGACTGGACTGTGAGATGTCTATGCTGAATTAGTTGCTTGTGAATGATATAAAGCATACCGCCTGGAAATATTATCTCTGACATAAACAGACTGTTCACAAAATAAGGTACATGGAAGTAGAAAGATTTGGTACATAACTCATGTTACCATGGTGAGATGGAAAGCAAGATGAAGATTGTAACTGTGCTCCAAGTACTCCAGTTGGAAGAACAATACTGAACCTAAATATGCAAGTCAGTGGCAGTTTTATGTACTCTCCTGGCAGTACTTTGAAAACTAGCAAATAATAATCTTGATAGCAGACATTAAACCAGATGCCCCTTTCTTGCTCATTGCTGCTCATAGAATTAGCAACATTTACATTCTAATTTTCAGCTTGATGGTTATTCAGCTTGCAAAAATTTCTAAGTATATTGATCTGATACAGGTATAGGTCACTATTTTCTTTAATTAGTTCACCTCTCTAACAAGCTATGGAGCCTAATGGATTAAAAAAACAAACATGCAAAAACCAGTGAACCTGGGCTTTTGAAACATTATATATGGACAAATGCAAAATTTTTTACTGACAAAACCACCTGCAGCTACCTTTAAGAAGGGTATATCAAAAACATTAAACACAGATGTTCAGTTGCCAGGATTTATGCCTCAGTTTATGCCTAGTTGCTAGGGTTTATGCCTTTATTTTCTTTTACATTCAGACAGTTCAGGGGTGTATAGGCAATGAGGTCTCCATAGAATAGAGGCTGATGGAATAAAGCTGCAGCTTAAAAAGATCCAACTGACAGTAGCTGACGACTGTTGCTAACAATGCAGAAAACAAGCAGCAGTGGTTTAGATGGCCACCACAAATAAAAGTAAAATTATGCAAAAATGATAAATAACTATAGCAAAAAGAAGCAGTGTGTACTTAAAACAGCAGTACAGTGATGAAAACTGGCACTGAGCCAGGAGTCATGCCAGTCTGAAGGACAAGAATGTCTTGGGCGCTGACCAGAGCAAGCATAGATAAGCTATTGTCTTTGTTCCTCAGCTGATCAGCCAGCTGGCAAAAGTGCTCGGACCCCATTCCCTGCTGCCATCTCTTTGTGGACTGAGTGGTGCTGCTCCTCAGGAAGGATCTGGCAAAAAAGGCACATACAGTCAGGGGCAGGTTAAGAACTGGAACACTGTGATGGAAAACACACTCAAGAAAGAAAATGGGTTCAAGGGCACTCTAATCTTGCTTACAAACCAATTAAAAAACGGGAAAAAAACCAAAAAACTGTGATTTTCTCAATGAACGATGAATCTAAAGATTTTTTTATCCGCAAATACAGGTAAAGTGATTGGACATTAAACCTAGCTTCATTCTCACATGAGAATGAAGAAGAGAAGTCATAGTAGTCACACACTGTCTTCCAAATATGTTATTTCCATACTTTTCCTTAAGAAATGATGACTGAAAAAACCCACTATTTGTTTAGCAAAATACATTCTCATTTATTATTTATCTAAAACAATTTGATACAGATCAAGCCTGACAGATGAGAGGTTTTTTTGTTGGTTTGTTTTGGTTTTTTGTTTGTTTGTTTGTTTATTTAGTTTGTTTTGTTGGGGTTTTTTTATGGTTCAGAGTAGGGCTGTAAAACCATGGTCCAAATACCTAAAAAAGAGAGGAGCAATGAGGATAAGACAATACAGTATTGCAGCAGGAGCTACTAGCTTTCCCAGCAATGAAGACTGGGAATCTCCCTTATTGTTCTTTAGCCTACTTGAAACCTAAGCAAACCTTATCCATGCCAGGTGTCTGCCTCAGGCTATAAAGCTCTAAAACCTGTCAACAAGACCTGTTCAACCATTTCTCAATAATAAACTAGTGGGGGGAGGAAGGGGAAAATGACATCCCAAGTCAAAGATCAAAAACCTTTAGACTGGAAAGGTAGACTGGAGCTCTGTCCTTGGCAGCAGGATCCTGAAAACGGACATATGGTAGCATACATCAAAATTCATGTATCCATAAAAAACTCCTTCAAATTGGTCAGGTTTTGGACACCTCAGTTCAAACATTAATTTTAGCAACTCGGAGTTAAAACTAGTTGTAAGAAAGACAGTTGCAACATAAATTCCAACACAATCTCCACATAAATGAGACTGAAACTATTATATACTTTGATCATAATATGGCTTGCTCCATTACATGGCCTCATTTAAGCCACACAACAGCACTGAGGTCGACAAAAAAATGCATAAGTGTGGTTAGTTTATTTTGTTAGAGAAGCTTGTCCTTTTGAATGTGAAGAGAGAGAGGAAAGGGCATTTCCATGTCTTCTGTTGTTGCTGTGAAATTGTGCAGCAAAGAATGCAGTGGAAAACATCTGTATTTTCAGCTGAATGTGTAATGAGTGAATAAGGATGATGTATATTTAAATCTACATGCATATTAGCTGTATTTCCAGGTCTGCTGTAATAGTTATCTTTTCCATTCTGTGTGCCATCACAAAAAATAAGACAAATGGCTGCATGTGATGAAGTTCATGCACAGAAGTGAACTCTAGAAGGTGCAGAGGATGGGATGAGTCATGATGACTGAATTTCTCTTGCTTAAGTGTGTGAGTAGAATGGGGAGTTAGTACAGAAGTTTACAAAATGTCACAGAATGCTTTTTGTTTCAGTTTTTCTGCTTTGCTCCACATGAAAGATGCATCAAATGCTGCTGCTTTAAAGGGTTGTTACAAATTAAGTTTTTAATGAATTGAAATTAAATGTGTCAATCAACATAGATTTATTTACAATGGTGTCTGGTTGTTACTCATTACTCTAAACTAAGCATCTATGTAATTTGATATCTATGTTTCCAAGTCATATCTTCAGTCACATTTCTGTAGCTGCAGATAATATTCAGTGTGGTAAAGGAAAAGCACATTTTTTGACCAACATAAGCTAAGAATGATAAGGATTTTTAGTTAAGAGTGACATAATACAATATGGTGAGTTATCAACATAAACATAATTTTTATTTTAGTAAACATAATTTTTAGTGCCTTTCAATACTTCAGTTCTAGAACCATTCAGAACACACAAAAAATGCTTTCCTAGGGGCAGCTTATGTCTAAGTGGTGCCTACTGCAGAGTCCACCTATGCCCAGCTGGAGAAGCTAGTTTGCTGCTGATTGAGTAAATCCTCTCACCTCTCCCCACCTTCAGATGCTCATGGCCTCTGTGTTCAGCTGTAGATGCTAAGAGTTCATCATCACCACAGAGATCATTGCCCTATCTTCTATGCTGATGAGAGATCAAAACAACCCTGACTTTATGGAAGAGACCAAGTGGAGTCACTGTGGATGGAAAGTAAGGGCCTTGAATGGAAGAACTTCTGTTTCCTACCTAGCACATGGCTTGGGAGTACTGAGAAGAATTGAGGGCATGGATAGTGAATGACAGTGGTGGTTTGTATTAAAGGAAGGGAAAAGGTGTTGGGGGAATAAATGTCCACATACAAGCTAGAGTGAACAGCTAGTAAAGGACGAAAGTTTGTAATAATAATTTCCTCAGTATTTCAACTTTCCATCTTGCTTATCAGAATCACAGTCAATGGCTGTCCTCCCTCCTAGCCTCAGTCTTCAGACTTGCAATGATGCTCTATAAGTATTTTATACCTATTTTGCACAAATCTGCCTGCCAACAACACTCTGGGGGCTCACTGCACTATTATCTTCTTCAGAGCGCTGACAATGAAGGCAAAGAATTTACCATTCTCATATGTAAAGAGGAAAAAATAAGTATTTGCAGTGGAGACAATTCAAAAGGTGTTTCTCTCAGTCTGTTGTCTATGCAGATGGAGATCTACCAAATGAAATCAGGGAAGAAATCAGCAGATCTGTAACACTTTCACTACTGCTTGCTCCTGCTTTATGTGTTCAGTCACAGGCAGACGATGAGAGTCTCTCAATGCCTCAGCAGTATGGTATCCATTCACCTTGTGATAACTGAAAAGGCACAAAATACTTTTCAAAATAACAGAAGTAATGATAAAACTAATACAGCCCAGAATATGGGTTACAGGAAGCGTTTAACTGGGGTACAAGTAAGCTTGATAACCATATGAAAACAGTATTCCAAGTCCCATAATTTACTTGTATAGATTACAAGTGAGAAAGACTATCCCATCCTCCATGCAAGACCATCAGGCCTTGTTAAGGAGACTTCTGCCTGTGATCATCAGGGGTCTCTCCAGGAGTTTGCCAGCATCACTGTTTGACATGACCACTTCCTTTTTGCACCATTATTTTACTGGCTTTAAATAAAAATTAGTATTTATTTTTTCTGGATTTTCCAATATACTCTTATGGTTGTCTAATAATAGTTTTGCATGCATGCATCCAAGATATATTTTACAGCTGACACAGAAACAGTACCTGTATTTCTCCACCTACACCATTTGAGAAGAACTCTCCTATATGCTGAGAATGTATCATAAATTCAAGGCTGCTTCACTCAGTTAAATTTGTGGTCAGGAGACGAGAGCGTGTCATAGTGCCTGGCAGGAAGCTGAGCCCCAAGCAGGCTTAATACTATCACATAATCTTAGCTTTCTGTTCATGGGTGCTCTCATAAAGCTGACAGCACACAGTGGGCAAAAACTAGGCATGCATTTGTACACAGTAAACTCATATCTAACTTTCAGTTAATATTAATTCAGTCCTCTTGTGTATATGCTTTGTTGTCCAGTGTTTTACTCGACCATGTTTTTTCCAAATTATCCCCAGCCTTCCATTCCTACTTTGGTCTCCACTGTTTGTATGTGTACTAAAAGCAGTACTTTGAGATATTTCCCTCAAAACCCACTGTTAAGAGAAAGCATTCACCTGTACTGCTCCAGTAGAATGCTCTGTCTGTGATCATGGTATTCGTGTACAATGCGGATTTATCTTGCCCTTGACTTATGGGAAACATTACATGGAGCAGAGGAAGTGCACTGTGCATCCCTCACCAGATGCAGGAAGCACATAGATAGATCCAGGAAGCACATACATAACACAGTGTGAAACCTGCCCAGTCATAGTGCCCAAGCAGCTCTGCATCCTCATATGCACAGGGAAACTGTCCATGTGTGGTATGTCCACTTTTTCAGCCACTCACACCATCCCTTCAGCTATGAATTTGCCTTCTAATGCAACTGCAGAGTAAGTTAAATGCATCCCTCTGCTTCAGGCAAGAATGTGACTTCTGCAGCTTTCCTGGTCCAACTGGCTGAACCTGCTGCTGGTCCCTTTCTCACCACTGGCTGACAAGTACAAACATGAAAAATCTCTTGTTCTCTTCAGAGAGGAAAAAGCTCAGAAGAACAGGAAAGTGTGAAAGAAATAAATCATGAAAAAAAAGGTAAAAAAATGAAAGGCCTAAACTGAGGTCAGGAAAAAAATAAAATTCAGGGGAAAAGGAAATAAAAATACAGGGGAAAAATAAAGAAAAACAAGGCAAAAAGGAAAGTTGTTAAAGAATTACAAGAATTACAGTTGGTATGATGAAAATAGAAGGGAGATACGGCAAAATGGTGTTGTAGAGGAAATGGAGGAGACACTAACATGGGAAAGATTAGAAGAAGCAGTCTTGAAGGAAGAGAGATACAAAAGACATTACGGATCAGAAAAAAAAGGAAGCTACAGTGTTGTTTTACAAGCTAAACTATTTCACCAGTTCATTGTGTAATGATCATGAGGCTATTAAAATTTCTGTAGCATTTCCAGTGGCCAGCCAGTTCCTTAAACCCGGCTGCTGTTGGAAGCCAGTGTTCTGACATGTGGATAAACATAATTTAGCAAAGGAACACGACAGCTGGGCAGGCTAATACCAACAAGCAGCAACTGTTAAAAAAAAATTCAAACCAAACTTCAACCTTTAGGGTGAGAGGGTTCCAGGGTTCCACAAGCCTGTTTTGTAAGATACACATTTCTCTTCCTCATTCCTGAGACCTCCAGTGCAGAGAAAGAAGAAAGAAAGAAAGAAAAAAAACCACCAAAACCAAATAGCTTTTATCTCGTGTTTGAAATATGAAGCACACATCTTATTTAAAGGCAACCAACCAGATAAGATAGGTAATATGGCAAAAAATAACCCTTTCCTGGTCTCCCAGTGTAGGCAACTGAAGGTAAAATATAATGTTGTTATCCCAATTACTGTACCATAATGTCAACAGCCCTTAATAGAGTTTAATAGAGTGTTTTTGTTGACATTCAAATGACATTCAAAGGGAAGTAAGTTAAAAAGTAGAATTACATGTAAAAGACCAAGTGACACAGAAATTTAGCTCACAATATGAAAATTAGGTGGGTGTGGGTTATGTTTTATTCTATAACCTCATGCATGATTTATTGCACTGCCCTAGAGACACAGGATTACAAATGACTGAATTTTTCCAAGCTGTTTCACACAGGTATCCGTCAGCTTGATGAAAATTTATATTAATGAAATTAAGGCAAATCATTAGTTCAGGCAAGATCTACTGCTATATGTTTGGCATTATGTAACAGAATTAGTACTGATTAAACTATTAATCATGGCAAATTATCAGTCACATTTAGCCTTGCTTTTTTTATACTGACTCCTCTGTGAACAGATGATGACTTACATTGACTTCTTTGGTTTTAATATTGGTTCTAATCACTCCCAATTGGTATGTGAGGAAAATAATTAAATTACAGGCATCTTTTGCACTGTTGATATAAAACTTATGTATCCTGAAGTACTTATATTCAGTTTACTACCACTAGTAACAGCTCAATTAGTTGATAACTCTATCCCAACCAAAACCAGAATATCTGTCTTGCCTTGCTTGTCAAAAAAAGGAAAAAAAAAATAAGAAAGGAAAAAAAGAGTAGAAGAAATGGAGGAAGTAATGGGAGGAATTAATTTCTATGGCATCAATTAATTTCTATAACATGTAAAACAAAAAGGGCAGTAGGCAGGCCTAACAAATGGTAGGAAATACATACAATTTTGCTCTCATCTATGCATCTGGCACCTATCTGGGGAGAAATTTCAGTGCATGACAGCCAAATTCCCTGCCTGAATGGATCATTGTGATGAAACAGACCTCAGTCTAGATATAGCTATAGAGGTTTACCAGAACCCATAGTGGTTAAAGTACCTGTACCTGAAATAATATTGTCTCACATCTGACTTCAATCTTCCAGATAAAGATAGTGTTACTTGCTTGTCTCATCTCTTGACAGGAATCTGGGCTGCCCTGTGCCTCCCTCCATCAAGGAAAAAAACATCTAATTTCTAACTTACAGTCTTCCCCCAGTTTATATTCTGGTATTATTTCTGCTGGGCAAGTAAATACTAATTACAACAATTGTCACGGAGTTAATATAGCATGACAAATTAACAAATTTACCAAAGCAAAATCTCCAAACACTATTTTTCTCCAATAATTTTATCTGCTCTTGCCTTATTTTGCCAAACAGCTCTTCTTTTCACCTACTCCCATCTACACTGCATCCACCATCTTTGTGTGACATAGAAATATACATTCTCCAAAAGCCACCTGGGGATATCTGGATCATTTTACTGAAGCCACTAATTTAAAGCATGGCAAAGAAATTAGTACGTGCAAAAAACTGCTATAGTATTAGGAGCAACTGGTGATTGTTTGACGGATGTTACCTTATATTTAAACTGCTACTTTCTTTCCCACCGGGGGCATCCCTTCACTGCTGGTCAGATCTTCCCTTGGGTTATCTGCCTCTGTACACACAAACTGTCCAACAACCACGGAACATTTCCCTTTCGGGGTGGTTGCCACTGCTCTCCAGCACAAAATAGTTCTGTTTAGGTATTTATACGATAAACAAACATTACAGCATGGAGACACTACCACACCACCTCATCCTCTTGTTACTGGCACAGACACCTGGTGTGTGTTTCGTTTGGAGTGTATGTTAGCAAAGATTTTTTTTTTTCTCAGCACCTGTAGTCAGCACACATGGTATCACATGGTCCTAAGGTAAGGAAATTTGCTTTATGTTGGTTTCTAACAATGTGTCTGTTTCAGATGTGGATACCTCATGCCCGGAGGTATTCTAGCCTGGCTGGATGGGGCTTTGAGCAATCTGGTCTAGTGGAAGGTGTCCCTGCCCATGTCGGGGGAGTTGGCACTGGATGATCTGTAAGGTTCCTTCCAACCCAAACCATTCCATGATTTCGTGATTTTTAAACAACCAGAAAACAAAAAAAATTTATTTTATTAGATCAATTTAGCAACAGGAAAGAACTAAATGTTTGGCGGGAATCCTGCAAATGAGGAGGTGATTTCTTCCCCGGTCACCCGAGCCTTTTTCCGAAGCCGCCTGGGCATGGACCTGTGTGTGTGTCCCGGCGGGCTCAACACGGCCCTGCCCGCACCGCCGGCCCTGTTTATCCCGGGCGCGCTCGTCACGGCCCTGCCCGCACTGCCGGCCCTGTTTGTCCCGGGCGCGCTCGTCACGGCCCTGCCCGCACTGCCGGCTCTAACACGGCCCTGCCGGCCCTCAGCCCTAGGCCGCATCGCAGGGCCTGCGAGGGCGGGGAGGGGGCCGGGACGCAGCACCCTGCGCCTACCGCTCCCCAGGCGCCAGCTCCTGGGAATGGAGACTGGGAGCGAGCACCCTGCCTTCCACCCTCTGTCCCGCTTCGTCTTCCCCCGCCCGGCGGGGGCCGGCCCTGCGGGGAGCCAGCTGGCGAAAGTTGGAGGG